>PVJA010014690.1:0-46710 GCA_004027025.1 Myocastor coypus | reverse complement strand
TTTTTGAGGCAGGGTCTCGCTATGCAGTTCAAGCTGGCCTTGAGCTCACTTTTATAGCCCAGGCTGGTCTTGAACTCGCACCGATCCTCCTGCCTCAGCCTCCCGAGTGCTGGGATTACAGGTGTGCGCCACCACACCCGGCTTCCCTGACGCTTCTTTTCTGGCCAACTCACAACCTGCCTACCTACCTTTCTTTCTTTCTTTCTTTCTTTCTTTCGTTTTTAATTTTTATGCATTTTAATGAGAATAAAGGTAAAACAGAAATGAAACGATTTCAAAACAGGTTAGTAAGACAGTTATAATTAATGGAATGCATATTGTTGTCTTCATGGTAGCTTCTCAGAGGACAAGGTGCAGACATGATATCTTGTCTAAACAATATTAGTACAAACCTTTCTTATTGATCTAAGAGAAAGGATCTGTATATCTATCCTAACTACCTTATATCTACATATATATGTATGTGTATATATGTATTTTTTTTTCACTACAAAACGGTCCTGTATTTATATTCTCCTTTTTTGTTTTGTTTCATCAGAGATGGGTTTTCTGTTACTGTTAGAGAAACTATATTTGAAGAAGTCTTTAAAGGACCTTTTTATACTTAATGCCAGCCCAATATTTAACAAAAGAAGTAAATTTCATATCAGTCCATGTTTTATTCTGTATCTGAGATATTTTATACTCTTAGTATTGCCAGAAGGGCACTTTGGACTAAGGAACAGAGATGTTCCTTATTATGAGAGGAAATATTTAAAAATATAAGCTAAAATTTAAATGAAAAACTTGAGTTTTCCTAATGTTCAAGAATTTGTGTCAGTCCTGGGCTTCACAGGCTCCTGAAAAAAAATGAGCATTTTGGGGCTTATTTTTTTAAATGTATTTAGTACAGGATCTACAGGATCTCAATACATGCATCAGGCTCTTAGTGATCATCCTGTTTTCAGCCTCCCAAGTGCTAGGATTACAGGTGTGTGCCTTCTTGCCCAGCCTGTGGAGTACTGTTGTGCTACTTGTGTTTTTCTCAGTTTTTCTTATTTCCCCATCCAGACAGGACTGATGAGTTCTTTGGTCAGTCAGGCTCAGATGCCCCATGCTGGGACAGGAAGACGGAGTGTGACAGTCCTTACTGAGCGCATGTCATTTCATTTTGTTGAGTGAAGTTCCATGGTGACACTTCCAGTCACCACCTATTTATGCCTCATGGAGTCAGTTCCCATTACAATTCCAATCTCTCTGCGCATTGGTCCATTTGGATCTATACTTCCACCTTCTGCAGCTGTGCAGCCTCAAATGAAGATATTTTCACAAAATGTCTGAATCTGATAACACTTCTTAAAAAGAATATACACAGACAAAATATAAGCAGATAGGTCTTGCTTTAACTCGGTCTCAACAATCCGACAGAAAAATCTAACCTTGAGATATAAAAAGGAAAGCCATATTAATATGCTGAGCTGTAAAAGGCTCAAGTCAACAGCTTCCAACATTGCCAGTTCTACTGATAACCCACTACTATTACAGACTATTGGGTTATATGTACAGCTACTTTCTCTTAGTTCAACGAGAAGAAATATTTATGCTAATTGTGTTTTAAAAAGTTATCATGTCTGCATCTTGTACTCTGAAAAACTATGAAGACAATAATATGTAATGTATTGATTATTATAACTGTCCTACTAACCTGTTTTGAAACTGTCTCATTGTTATTTCTTTCTTATTAAAATTAATAAAAATTTTTTAAAATGCAAACATACAGTTAGCTCATGATACAGCTTGTAGGCAAGAATAACTTTCAGAATAATAGGGACAATATGAATAAACCAGTGGAGACTGAAAGAAAGGCATTACCAACCATTTTTTAAAATGGTGATGTTCTTATAATTTCCTTACATTTACTATGTGATTTTTTTCCTGCCTATTCAGTTCAGAAAAATCAAAAAGAAGCTAAATGCACATTGACTTCTAAGTAATTATCCATATTCATGGTTTTTATAATTGCTCATCTTCTTCATTGGTCTTCACCTTTTATATCTGTTCCTTTAAAAAGATGACCAATAATCAGACATCCCCGAGTGGATTTCCCTCACAGTGGCTCCTTTCCTTTTAAGTGCTTAGCAGTTAGCTCCCAGTGTACTTAAGTGTAGCTCTGTTTGACTTTCCTCTTCTTTCTGCTCACTGGATTAGAGGAGTAAATTAAAGCTTGTATAAGTGGCCAGGTTTTCTGCTTTATGGAAAACCTACAAGAAAAGAGACCTTTCATTAATGTGAAAGGAAATAGCCTGTTCCTAGCATTGAGTGAGTTGAATGCCTGAGTGCAGCGAGGTACAATAGGAAACCTGGATCCTTCCCAGTACCACCTGAGTTGTTTCTTTGCCATGTTTCTATATTACTTTAGGTTGAAGTTATCCCCAGAATGTCAGATATGCCCATATTCAAATACAGCCAAATAGGGAGAAAAATAATAGCCACTCTATTGGTTCAAATAATTAGAGGGAAAATTAACTATAAATTTTCAAATGTAGTTTTCTGTATTTTAAGATATAACCATGTATATGTTTTTTGAAGGGCTCCAGCAGGATAATTCCCTAGTTGATAAAGAATGGAAACTAAAACATTGACATCTCTACTTATTTCCAATTTAAATTGCATGGGGGATATAGAGTTTTGCTTTCATTGGCCTTGTTTTACTACCATGGGAGTTTACATTCATCTCAGTTCCCATAGATAATCTGTGAGAAATTCTTCAGAGTCTGAAACAAGAGTATCTCTAGGGTTACATGATCTGACCTAATCAACCGTGAGTGCTCTTGTACTCTTTTGTTTTGTTTTGTTTTGTTTAAATCCCTTTATTTCACAAATGCCCGTCTCAATTATCCTTCCCTTCTCCTCTTGATTAGATATCGATGAGTGCAGCATCATTCCTGGGATATGTGAAACAGGTGAATGCTCCAACACCGTGGGAAGCTATTTTTGTGTTTGTCCACGTGGATATGTAACCTCAACAGATGGTTCTCGGTGCATCGGTAAGCTTCTTGCTTAAAGGCACTCTTCCTCTGTAGTGACAAAATAGCCCAGGCAGGTAAGAAGATAGCAATAGTTATAAAACCATTGACAAGATAGCTGAATGTTGTTTAATGATACCATTACTTTTTTTTTTTTTTTGGTCTTTTTAAGAAATGGTCTCTCTATGCAGTTCTGGCTGGCCTTGAGCTCAGTTTTGCAGCCCAGGCTGGTCTCAAGCTTACACTGATCCTCCTGCCTCAGCCTCCCAAGTGTTGGGTGTACAGGCATGTGCCACCACACCCGGCCTTAAATGGTACCACTCTGAGGGACCAATAGACTAGGTCCTGTTTGCAAAGACCTCAGCTGCAGAAGCCATCTGGGTTTGTTTTATGTCGTCAAAACAGTTTGGAAGATAAAGAGTTCCTCAAAACATTGTTCATGTGTAGTGTTACAAACACAAAAGGATCAGATTTTTTAAATCATTGGGAGACAGAATGTAGTAACTAAAGGTTCTTTTGTTAGTATGAATCATAAGTGTAGTCAACATCATTATTTACTGAGAGCTTGTTTATTCTAATTAAAATAGATACTACAGAAAAGAAATTGGCACCATTAATTTTGTATTTTAAACATATTGCAGAGCCAAGTCAATTTGCATGCCCTTCTTTGTTTAGAAAGGTGAAGCTGTGTTTTTCAGTGCTAGGTCATCCATCCTTGAGGAAGCCCTAGGGTTCTCTGGCCATGAGCACAGATCAGGAAATGTCCATTAACACATGACTGTGGCATAGTGCGCCACCCTAGAGTTTGTCTCACTGAGTATTCAGCTCAATCAATTTCAATTTTAAGCTTCTGACCCCTAAAAGAGAGAAAGAAACATGTACAGTTCTCTTTGTAGGCACTGAAAAATCACATAGGACAAGGATGAGAGAAATTATTCAGTGCCCAAGGAATGGGCCTGTTGAGTCGTCTAGAAGGCCTACCCTGCAGTAAAGAGATGAAGACCTGAATTCCATTGATAATGTGTAATGATGGAAATAGGAGACATGCCTTCAGGGAACCCTATTGCCATCATACACACTAATGGAAGAGTAGTAATGGTCATAATAGAAGAAACAGTGGTAGCAGTAGTAAAAACTTCATGTACAAAACATTTGTAAGGCTATAGACATCTCCATTATCTCATTATTTCAAAGCTGTGAGACCTCACGCAAGACACTGATCTGTACTTCAGTTTCTTCTAGTAAATTTCCTTCCATAAAATATTACACATTATCATCATTATTAAGTGATTGTCATTAGGAAAAGAAGAAGAAAAAGGAAGCTACATCTGCATTTGACTCAGCTTTTACTAAGACTATATTTCTTCAGCACAAAGTCTTTATCACTATGTTATGGTAGACTCCTTTTGTCTCTTGCCTCTTCATAGATCTGCATAGAGTTTCCAGATCTGGAAATTCAGTCTCCTTTCAAATCAGGTCCCACCTGTATTCAGGACTCTAATCACCTGTGACTTTACACTCCTATCTCATTCTTAAGCATCCACCATACTGCTTTGCCTTTGTCCACAGTATCCTCTCTGCCTAAAATGTCTTGATTCCCATCTTTGGTGCTCATTAAAATTCAGTTAATTCTTTTGATTTCAAATTAGATATCACTTTTTATAGCCATCCTAACCCACTACACATTTTCTTCTTAGGCAGAAATAATCCTCCCTTTCGTGATAATTGTACTTCCTTTATGTCAGGCTTTACTGAACCATCACAGGTTCTCGCCTTTCCTCACTAGGCAGGCTGGAGCTGTAGGTGTCTGTCTCATGCCGCTCCTGTAGTATCTTGCACAAATTTTGTGCTCATATCTTAGTTACTTTTCTCTCATTGCTGGAACTAATACGCAACACACAAGTTTTGGGAAGGCAAGGTTTATTTAGCTTACAGTTACTGAAGGTTTCATAACTTAAAGCACCTGAATTACACAGCAAGACCTTGAGACTCTATGCTGCCCTGTCCAGGATGATCCGCTCTATACCTCCAAGAGACTGCCCCAGGGGGCATTCTGACAGTGCATGCTGGTGTGCCGTCAGTTTAACCCTGGTCCTTTGACCCTGCCTTTTGAGCCATGCCCTTGACAGCCCCATGCTTTACATGAGACTTTGAGGGGGGCAACTAGATACAAACCATAACAGCTCAGGAAATCTCTTTTGAATGAAAAGAAAAACCAACAGGTGAATCAACTGGATCATGTTGGACTCAAGAGCTTCACGTTCTTGAACTTCACGTTGGTTGACAACTTCATGGTACCATTCAGCATCCTGTTTGACGTGATGTGAGGGCACTGAGCAGTAAGTCTGACTGCTCAAGGCAAGAGCTGGCATGAGCTCTGCACGCTGAGTCGTTAATTCACCAGAAGTGCATCATCAACATTCTGTCCCAGGAACGGAGGAGTGGTTCCAAAGCAGAGAGGATGATGTTTATAAATTAAAAAGCCAATGTTAAAATTAATGGAAGAAAGAGAAGAGGAAAAAAAAAAAAAAAAAACATGCAAAAACATAGTTAAACAGCTAGCTTCTCTTAGTTTTTAAAAAAGAATATTTTGTGCCAATATTGTTTAAACAGATACCATACCTATATTTTATACTCTGATGAGCTAATATGAAGACAACATGCAGTGTGAGACTGAGAAGATAGCTCAGCGGTCTAAGAGCCTGCCTAGCAAGCACAATGTGAGTTCGTTCCCAGTACCCATGACGTGTGTGTTAGGCCAGCCCCAGAAACAGGTGTGGTGACACATCCTGTAATTCCAGTGCTGGGGAAGTTGAGCCAGGAGGATCATTAGGAGTCTGAACTGTGTAGTGAGACCCTACATCAAATTGAAAAAAAAAAAAGCCTACATCCAATGTACCAACTATTATAACTATTCTGCTAAACTATTTGAAAGTCATTATCTTCTTTCTCTTTCAAATTAAAAAAGTAAGCAGCTTGAAAAATTTTTGAATAACTATGTTGCATTTGGAATATGTGTTTTTTGTGTGAAAGAAATTTGTTTTTTGATTGAAGCCTTCAAGTTTTATTTGAAATTTCTGTACACTTGTTTTCTCTTACTTAATTTTGGTTTGGTAAAATAGTTGTTTGTATTAAAGTTAGTTTATTTGAAGTACATATTTACTGGTGTTTTTAATCTTTTTATAAAAATTTTTATTCATTTTAATGAGAAAAATAGCAATGAAACAGTTTCAAAAGAGGTTAGTAGGACAGTTACAATAATTAATGCATTGTATATTGTTACCTTTGTAGTAGTTACTCAGAGGACAAGATGTAGACATGGTATCTTGTCTAGACAGTATTAGTATAGACCTTTCTTCTCATTGAACTAAACTGTGTAAGAGTTCTTTCATTTTGATTTTTTAATATTAATCTTATGTGAATTTAGTTATAATTGAATTATATGCCACAAATATTACCATACAGTGTTGCGTAACTATGCATTGTATATGTTAATGTAGATGAGCCGGTTGAGCTCAAAGCATTTTTAGTGTGTTATCTGCACAACACAAATATCCTGAGTCTATAAATTTTTTTTTTCTTTTACATGTATGAAAAGTTCCACATGGCAGGAGAATTTAACTGGGCATTTTAATTTTTAGATAGGGCAGTGTTCTCAATCGTTGTATGATAAATACAAAAGACAAGTTCCTGATATAATTTTATATAGGGTGTTATAAAATATTTAAACATCCAGGAAAATGCTATGTTTTAAGGACAGAATACTAACATGTTCCATTTCTAAAAGGACATGAAGCATGACTAATAACCTTTTCCTTAAAAGCATATTGACAGCATTCCTTAATGAGCCTTAGGTCATTTTGGAACTCACTGCCATTGGCATTATTAATACGAACTTCCCACATTGAAGCAGAAGTAGATGCAGACGATTGGTGGCAGCAGGGGTTCAGCACAGGGTGAATAGATGAGCAGGAGAACTCACCATGCCAGTCAGCATCAGGTTTAGAAAATGAGATCAAAGGGCCAGTGAGATAGTTCAGTAGACTAAGCTTCTGCTTAGGCAAGTGCAGGGACCTGGGTTCGATCCCTGGTACTTCATGCTGCGCTGGCCCTGCCCCCAAGCATGTTGAGTAGGAGACTGAGTCCAGGCATGGTGGTGCACACTTGTAATCCCAGCAGTGGGGAGGCTGAGACAGGACGATCACTAGGAGTCTGAGCTGCATAGCGGGACTCTGTACCAAATACATTTTTTAAATAAAAGTGAGATCAAGCCATTAGACATTCTCACAGCAATGTATTTTTCTTCAAGCTCAGTTAAACCTACTTAAGAATCTGGGGTTCCATCTCAAGCTTTTTGCTGCAAGCACACTCCCCCCTATGAGATTGCCACCCTGTAACACTGCAGGCCACACAAACCATTCCGCACATGCACAAATTTTTCTGTGCACAGCAAAGACAGCAGGACTGCAGGTGCTCAGTGTCTGAGCAGGCTTGGAAGATGTGAGGAGAGTGTCTGGGACAGACATGCAAATAGGAAAAGGAGAGGCTGCAGTGAGGAGGATGGGCTGAGGTAAACGTTCAGTTACTAATGCCAGGCTGAAGAGCTCCTGGCTGCCCCTAAAGGCAGTAAGAGTCCATCAAGACGGAATGGACTCTTTCTTTTGAGCAAGAAAGAGACGGAAATCAGTGTCTTTGGAAGTGAGGAGATTACACATTACTAAAAGTGGAAAGAAGTCATACAGTAATGTAGGACAGCAGCCAGGATGTGCTTTTAAAAAAGAAAACCAAAGCATGTGCAGAATGGTTTGTGTGGCCTGCAGTGTTACAGGAGTGGCGATCTCGTGGAGGGAGTGTGCTTGCAGCAAAGAGCTTGAGATGGAACCCCAGATTCCTAAGTAGGTTTAACTGAACAATGCTGAAGAAGAAAGGGGTGAAACAGTGTACTGAACAGAGTTGTAGTTTCCATCTGAGTTGGGTACAGGGTGAGTGGTGAAACCGATACTTGTTTTAATTAAGAAAACACAGTTTGTGTCCAGTTACTGCTGAGTAACAGACATAAAGTTTACAGGAAAGTATTTTAAGAATAGGAAAAATCTGCAGAACTAATCAAGGGAAATCTAAACTGGAGCCAGAACACAAGAGGCAGGTGCAGGCATCCAGTGTCATCCACACAGTGACTGCTGTTACCACGCATCCCCTCACCCTTGTCCCCACCTGAGCTCGCCTCTGTGCTTTCTGGCTGAACCCTCCAGCTTTTAATGAGCAAAGGAAGCATCATTTGAGGATATAATTTCCAACTGTTACCAGGGTTTCGCCACATTGTGTAATTAACTATTAGCTCTCTTAAATTCAGTTTGGGCTAAACGTCAGGCCATGGAACCACCAGTAAGTGTCCCATTATTTTGTTTTAAGATCGATTTATATCTTAATGAAAGGAGATGAATTGCTTTCTCTTTTCACAGTGGCTATAAGACTTTCAAACCTTGTTCAGGAAATGAGTGATGGTGATGGGAGATAATGAAAGAAATAGACTTGTTTTCTTTATGTCTAACCTATCTGCCCTCTAGTCCTATAATTATATATACACCAAGTATTAGAGTGAGTTTTATGGTGTTTCCTTGTTTCAAAGGTAAACTCTCCTGGACCACATTATTTGCTCTTTCCAAACGCCCTTCTTTCCTTCCAAATATTTTCCCACATGATGACATTTTTAGTACAGCCATTTGTAAGGACCACACCCTTTCAGACACAGAAGAAATAATGATAATTTCACTGTACTGGTTTGCTGTGAAATATGTATGGCTTTTTGGAAACCTAGACGGTGAGACTTCCACTCTTCTACACGTCATCCCTTGAGTGAAAACTTATGCCAGGGATATCTGGGCTTGTCCCTTATGAGGGCCTTTCCTATTATGTAATGGTGTGTGGAAACTGGGCTTTTTGTCTTCGAAGTTCAATGTCCGGTAAAAATAGCAGAGCTGAAATTAGTGTCTCTAGAGTTTAACAGAAGCTTTAAAATAAAACCTAACTGCATGCTCACCCTCCTGAGAGTCCTGTTTTCTCCTCTTTTTGAGAGCCGCACTTGTTTGTTGTTTGTTTGTTTGTTTGTTTTGGTAGCTGGGTGGTATTCTTTTTTTATTTTAACTAGAATATGTTGATTGAGGGAGACATTCAGCACATTTAATCCATTATTCAGCAAGAAACATAAAATATATTGTTAATATTCCTCTATCAACACTGCTCTGTGAAGATAAGAAACAAATGTAGTTACAAAGTCAAACAGTTAAATAATATTTGGGTATAAAAGCAGATCACTGGATTCAGGGCTATGCTTGTTTCATTTTCTCCAAACCTTAGGCAGCAAAATATTCCTTTCAGGATCCTTGGAGAAACAGGTATTTCCACCCTACCTGTGTAATGATTCTGTTCCATAACAGTAGTGATTACTGCTGGGTGGGTAGCTCAGTGGGCTAAACACCTGCCTGGAAAGCAAAAGAACCCATGTTTGATCCCCAGTACCAGGTGCCATGCTGGCCCCAGCACTGAGCCAGCCACAGAAACTGGCCATGGTTGTGCATGCCTGTAAACCCAATGCAATTTGATACAGGGCCTCTCTCAGAGATTTACTCATATTGATCTTCCTATCTCAATCTCACCAGCACTAGGATTACAGGCGTGTGCCACCATGCCTGGTCTCAGTGACCAAAACCATTCTGCTTATAATTGAATGCTATGAGATGTTCTGAATGGTTTTGATAACAAAAGAAAAGAGGTTGGCACTTTTATGATCGAGAAACTGACTTCAGTAAGAGCAGAAAGCCAATGGAGAGGACAATGCAGCCCTTCAGGGGCGAGAGGATCATGGCTTTGATGAGGGTGGCGACTCTGCTGGTTCTGAAGCGAGCAGATAGTGCTACTACTGAGGGCAGGGCCCTTGGGGACTGGCTTGGGCCCTTCTCTTTCATCAGGTTGCTTCTTGACCCCAGATTCTGCAGCCTGGTATAAATTCCTCACTATAGCATTATGGACAAAGTGAATGTTTGTTCCCGTCACTTCTTTATTGCTGAGACAAAATACCAAAGATAACTTTCCTTCTGTCTTCTATACGCTACCCAGGCTACTCTCACTCTCAGTACTAGCAGTGCACCATCAGTCAGTCCAGCATTATGTCTGTGATCCTAGCATCATACACCCTGGATGCGGCCACCTCCTCAAAGCTTTCCTGATGGCACATCAGGCTTTGAGGGACATCTAGACCCAAACCATAGTGGCATCACTCCTGAGTTTTCACCGTGCTTTTACCCTTTCATTAACATGGGCCCTACTTTACCAGAGTTCTTCGAAACATCTCATCCAGCCATGTGACTTAGTGTCACGTGTGTACGCTGACAGCTCACAGATAGGCATTTTCAGCCTGACTGTTCCTCTAGGTTCCAGGCTAGTTGATTTGATATCCCACGTGTAACATGTTTTGAAGAGGAATGGTATTTTGTATCCTCGATTTCTTACCTGGTCATCACCCTCTGAGATTTACAAGTCAAAAATTTAGGAAGTTTTCAAGACTTTCTTTATTCCCTGCAGCAGTCCGGCCATTTGCACCCTTCAGCACCCGCATAGCTGCCACCCTCATCAAAGCCACGATCCCCTCTCACCTGAAGGGGTGCATTATCCTCTTCATTGGCTTCCTGCTCTCACTGAAGTCAGTTTCTCATACCAACCAAGAGATCTTAAAAATGCCAACCACTTTTCTGCTATAATCAAAACCATTCAGAACATCTTGTAACATTCCACTATAAGCTGGATTCCCTTCTCTAACAGCCTGCGAGGCTACAGACCGTGCCTTGTCGTCTCCCTGAGCTTGTGTGCTTCCATTCTACTTTGCGTGTCCTTTGCTCTTTACACACATGTCAAGTACATTCTTTCCTTCCTCTGTGAGCATGTCCTGGGAATCCCTCCATGGTTTGTGCTCTGGTTTCATCAAGTATCTGCTCAGATGTTACTGTTTCACATCGCTCGTGATGAACCTATCTAATTTAGCACCCTGTCCAGCAGATGTTACTGCAGACTGATCAGCTCAAACCTGTTAGTGCCACAGAGCAGGACGCATGCGCCAGGGACTGGAGCTGGGTGATGCCTGCCTGCCCAGACAGCTCTGCCAAGCTTAGCCTCTTTCTGCAGTTGGCCTTCACATCTGCTTTGTAGCTTTCATTTTTGTATTCCTAAAATATGATCTGGGGAATAGGTGCTCAAGGAATGTTTGTTGAATAAATGTATAAAAACGGAGGCAAATGAATCAATATAATAGAGACTAAGCAAAATACTTCGCTTCATCTACACTGTTCTTGTGAGTGACTTGATCATCTCAGGAACCTGAAGTAACCGTGCAGTGTATCTTACTATGCTGTTGTGTGTTCAGATCAGAGGACAGGAACATGTTTCTCGGGCCTGGTGAATGGTCGCTGTGCACAAGAGCTCCCGGGAAGGATGACGAAAACACAGTGCTGCTGCGAGCCCGGGCGCTGCTGGGGAGCAGGCGCCCTTCCTGAGGCCTGTCCTGTCAGGGGCTCTGGTAAGTTGCCGACTGCAGCGCCCCTCAGCAGAAACCTGGTTACAGAGGCGTGCTTTGCTCTTCCCCTGGAAGTCAGACCTTACTCAGATTTCTGTTACTGTCCTCCATAATGTAAGTGCTTTTCTGTGGGGGAGAATATAGCATTGCTTGAGATAAGTCTTGACAATCCTCAATTTATAATATCAGACAAACTCTGAAAACTGATTGATTTGTTTTTGTGTGAGCATTTTAGATATGTATAGTATTTAAATTTAGGTTTTAATCTTCTTGATCCTTTATTCCAGACCTTCATATCTTCAAAAGATAAACATCTGCATTCGTTGTTTATCTCAGGAAAACTGTCAGCTTACAGAGTCCCAATCTTTGAAGATACTTTCTTTTCTTTCTTCTGAACTTGAAAATTAAAACTGGTCCTTCTCTGTGCTATACTGAGTCAACATTGGATAATAACTGAGGCATGAATAAGAAGTAGCTCCTTCTGTGAAATGTAACATGAAGAGTAACATACAATCCATTTCTATCATGTAAAGATGTACTGATACATTTTCTCTTTGAATACTGAAGTATAAAGTCAATGAAATGAAATAAGTGTTTTGGAAAATAATTGCTGATATGTATTTATGTATACACTATTGCAGAGAAAAAAATCAAGACCATTTTTCATTCTCTCACTAAGCTAATACCCAAATCAATTAATTAAAAATGTAAAGTTAATGTGTAGTAATTTTAGAATCTTCTAGTCCCCAGAGTAATATGTAGTTAAAACTTTTGATTTCTTCTGATAGAGTGCTCTAATCCTCTAAATATTAAGGAAGTCAGTCAGTAACTATCTTCTTGCTTTTCTTCACTCAAGTTGGATACTCATTAATCAAAAGAGGGGATAATGCTTATTGAATATGGTCTACTATCCAAATCTATATTAGTAAGAAAAACATTATTTTAAAATATATTTCTTAAGAAGAGATACAGGAAAGTATACAAGTGTAATATTGATGAAGAGTCAAGTGGAAAACGTTACTAAAGCTTTAATTTTTACCTATTCAAGTAAATTTTTGTGCTGATACTCATGTCTGCAATTTTGTTCTACCTAAAATTAAAGTATACATATAAATGATTGTCTATGCAACTTAGTCAAAATGATGTGGTCTACAGGTTTTAAATATTTTGTGCTTTCCCCTGCTATTAACAGTGCTGAAAACATTTATCACGATCCCTTGTATAAGGAAAGGGTGCATCTCAGCATGAACACACTTGCCTACCACGTATGAGGCCTGGGGTTTGATGCTGAACACAGCAAAAGAAAACAATAACCTTCTTGTTTGTGTAGCGTTGGTCAACTGAAATGATCTATGACAACACCAGTCACTTATATTATGCCAGAAGACATCCATTAGTGTTTAATGAAACTTTCTTTTCTTCTAGAGGAGTATCACAGACTTTGCATAGAGGGACTTCCCATGGGAGGGGTCCCAGGGAGCTCTGGTTCCAGACCTGGAGGCACTGGGGGAAATGGCTTTGTCCCCAATGGCAATGGTAATGGCAATGGCTATGGTCCAGGAGGGACAGGCTTCCTCCCCATCCCTGGAGGCAATGGTTTTTCTCCTGGTGTTGGAGGAGCTGGAGTGGGAGCTGGGGGACAAGGACCCATCATCACTGGACTAAGTAAGTGATCGTAGTTAATTTTTGCCTCAGTTGATATTATTATATGATCTAACATATATTTTTAGTTTGCAAAATGTGGGTATGTGTACTGACATGTGTATATGTGTATGTGTGTGAGAGAGATAGACATACACATAGAGAGGGAGGGAGGAAGAAGGGAACAAGGAGGGAGGGTGAGAGAGAGAGAGAGAGAGAGAGAGAGAGAGAGAGAGAGAGAGATTCTTGGAAAATATCAGTGAGAGCCTAATAATACTTTGATCCAGATGCCACCACCAAAAAGCATATTCGGAGTTTCATTGTATTTTACCTGGCCTGTTGCAGAAGCCCTATTTATGCACTCCTTTAAACATTTTCCAAAACGATTTCTCAGCTGAAATAAGCTGAACACTGTTCTGTGCCTATCCTGATATTGTAATGCACATAACTTTTCCCTGCCTTTTTATTAAATTGCTAAAGAAATTGAGAACCATAGCTTCAGGACAGAATTGGCATTCATGTTCTTGTAATTTAAATTCATTCTTTTTAAAACACTGCTCTCACTAATACTATTTAATGATATCCCACAGTGTTATGTTTATTCTTTTGGCAAATTGCCTATTTAGTATATCAAGATACACAGCAGAGTTATAAAAAAAACAAATAAAAAGCACTCCAATGCATAGTAGAGCATTCCTGAAATTTTAAAAAGACATCATTGTGAGCAAAGTTTCTAGATGTGTAACTTAAGTGCAAATACACATTATAGCCACGTGATTCAAGAATTTGCCTTTAGATCCTCCTCATTAAAAGTTAATAAAATATAAAATAATGTAGGCTTCTGGTGTACACTTGACTAACTTACAATCAAATCACTTTTTAAAGTCAGCTTGAAGAAAATCAGTGTATGTTGTAATGATTAGATATTACCTGTGTTTCTATTTCTTACAGCAATTCTAAACCAGACAATAGATATCTGTAAGCACCATGCTAATCTTTGCTTAAATGGGCGCTGCATACCGACTGTTTCTAGCTACCGATGTGAGTGCAACATGGGTTATAAGCAGGATGCCAATGGAGATTGCATAGGTACGCTGTGATTCTTCAGTCCTTCTTGGCTTTTTTAATGACTGCCAGATTGTTAGAACATTTTGGACTAAATATGACTTGAGGTTTTTTTTTTACTACATGCTATATTTTACATGCTTCATTTTAGATTATTATGTTATTAATTTCAAGTCCACATATCTTTTCTTAGTCATGAGTAATTTGACATTAATGCCACATAAGGTATTATTCCATCTCTAAAAGTTTAGTTGTTCTTGTATATATCCATCCCTAGTACTGCATTTTTAATCATTATCTAGCACTTATATGTATAAACTTCAATTATAATACTAGTTTCCTATCTTTCTCTGCCTTCTAACATCTGTGTCAGACATGCGATGACTCATAGTTGATGCATCTCCATGATCTGGGTTTTTGTTCCTGGTTGCTTGCATACTTATTAACCTTTAATGGAATAGTGCCTTGAGTTTTTCTTTGCTGGACACTTGGTGTCTTTGTAGTCCTATTAATAATTGTTAAGCTTTATTCTTGGATATTTTACATTACTTGGAAATGGTTTGATCCTTTCTAGTCTTACATTTCAGATTTTTAGGTGGCACAGTGTATAGTCCAGTGCTGGTTGTTCCCTGCTTTGAGCCACGATCCTCCTGTGTACCTGCTGTACTGAGAACTCCATGAATTCTCACAGCTGGCTGTTGGGAAGAAGCAGTGCTTCTTGCCCTGGGTGGGGGTTGGACACTCTTGCTCCTTATGCTTTTGCATGATTCTCCCTTTGGCTTTCAGTTGTGTTCTCTCACAGGCAGGTACTCTGCTGCACAGTAGAGGACTCTGCAGAATTCTCAAGAGTTTGTTTGTTTATATGCAGCTCTCCCTCTCTAGTACTCTTTTATAAATAGCAATGGCTTGTTTCCAGCTCTTCTTACTGTTACTCTAAGAGCTCAGTGCATTATGCCAAGGTTTCTTCTCCCTACACTATGTCTGGAGACTCTATTGAAGCCGCAACTGAAATACATGTGGGACCTGACATATATTTTCCCGCCTCTTAGACATCTGTGTTCTTTAAGTTTCTTTAAAACCATAACTTCTTTTTATATTGTAATTTGTTTGTGTTTTAAGGAAGAAGAGTAAATCAGTCGTGGTCAGGAGCATAAATTCTTCCTATTTTTTCAGTGTAAAGATTTTAGAAATGAAAAACATGGACATGATAAGATTAGACCGTTTTTAGAAGTATAGGCAGGAAGTGATGACAGTGACCAAAGAGGGCTGCAGAAGACCAGAATGAGTCTACAAATATTCACAGGGCTATTCTGTGGGAACTGATGGTCTTAATCATGGGGAGTTAGACAATAGGAAATTACAATAACTTCTCACATTTCTAAGCTGAGAAAACTGGATATATGATGGTGTGGTTGTCATGTGGAAGAGCGTGCAAATGGGAGAAGACTCATTATTTATACATGTTGAGCTTTAGAATCTAAACATTTGATTATAGGGGTTTAATACTGATGGCAGCATTCACACCTCATGATTTTGCAGTCAACAGCATTTAGAACAATGAGGGTGAATATGGCCACAGGATGAACAATAGTAAAAGTGAAAAGGCATCAGAGTGCTGTAGCTGAAAGACTGTGGAAGAGCAGCATCTGTGACCTGTGAAGGAAACTGTGATGTTGTTGGAAAGACAGCAGAACAATGGGGAGAGGGTTATATCACTAAAACTGATTGTACTTTTCAAGAGAAAAGTAATGACAGAAACTAAATGCAAAAGAAAATTCAAACACAGTAAGAACAAAAATCTGTACTGAATTTGGTATTTAGTAGGTTTTAATGATCTCTGAAGAGCAGATTACTTTAATGGAGCCATTTTGAGGTGGTTATTTTATTTATCTATAGTCTTACCAAATCATCATATATATGTTTCATGATTAGAACAGTTAGCGGTTTGCTACATAGTAGATTCTGTTTCAGGTCTTCTGCTAAAGGATACACATAAGAAGGTTCACAGAAAGCATCCTATTTTTGCCATATGAGTTGAAAAACTGAAGTGAACTGTGAGTAGGAGGAAAGATGTGAGCCAGATGTGATTGTTGACAGCCCAGTCATACTCAGCCACGCACTGGGCTAAAGGATGAAGGTGACTGTCTAGGGCTTAGCTCAAGATTCCTGCATATAGTTATACAGTCCTATGGGGCACCATTCACATAATCTATATACATGGGTTAGGCAAGGCTGCTACTGCTGATGCTTACTTAAGTGATAGCCTTAGTTGTATTGTTATTTTAGGAACCCATGAGATACTGGTATAATTATTTCTATGATATAAACTGTAAATAATTTTTCTGTTAGAAAATATAGAGCCCAGGAGATAGCTCAGTGGCTTAAATACCTGCCTGGTATGTATGAGGTCCCAAGTTCAGTCCCCGCTACTGAAAAATCGAAAAGAAAAGAAAGAAAATTAGAAATGCATTATTCATTTAGCTGGAGATATAGCTCAGTACCATAAGCACCTGCCTGGCAAGCACAAGATCCCAAGTTAAATTCCTCAAACTACAAAGAAGAAAATATGACAAGTATATAAAATATGAAATATCTCTTTTTGCAGTTACATACACAGTAAAGATTTATCTAACTGAAATTTAATTGGCTACCAAAGTCCTACTAACATTTGTCATTTTGTTGTCACTGCATGATATACCAACCAATAAGTAAATGCAGACCTGAATTTTAATCTATTTTTAGCCAAAAACCACTTATTTCATAGGTGCCTTAAAGTACACCTTTTTCTCACTCATAAGACACTTATAATTCAGGCATATTATCTTTGTGAACCATCATTACAAAGGTGAACTGACTTCAGTTCCTTTCTATAATCATGTTGCTGTCCAACTTCTAAGCTAAGATTCTGCTAGAACATTAAAACCTGTAAAAAAATGTGTAGGATCACCACTTTCTTGGTTCTCCAAAAATGATGCCAGCAGCACGATGGGTACAGAAGAATTGAGTTCACTGCATTCAGTGGAAGCCTTACAGTTACAGGGCCCGAGTTTACACAGAATCCAGGTGACAAAACAACAACAAAAGGGGGGTGGCTGGCAAGATAGATCAGTGAAATAAGCTTCTGCTTAGGTAAGCGCAGAGACCAGGGTTCAATTCCTGTGCCAGCTCTGCCCTGGCTCTGCCCTGGCTCAGGCATGCTGAGCCAGTGAATGAGTACAGGTGTGATGGCACATGCCTATAACCCCAGTGCTTGAGAGGATGAAAAGCAGAAGTGTCAGTGCGAGTCCAGTCTGTATAGTGAAACCCTGTAGAGCCTGTACCAAGTACAAAAAAAAAAAAAAAAAAAAAAAAAAAAAAATACCTAGGGGAGAAGAGCTGCCACCATTTTTTGTCTGATGTAGCTTTGGGACTGTTTAGCTGCATAGTTCATCCATTAATGTGAAGCGCAAAGATCAACTCTGTACCTGAATGTCGTTACAAATGGATACCTCCTTGATGCACCTTGTCACTCAGCCCCCTACAGAGTTGAAGCCTCATCAGGGTGATCTGACTGTTAATATTGGTAGCCTTTTAACTGAGATCAAATGTGGAGACAGCGCTTAGTATTAGAGAACGTTTTTAGAAAATGACTTTAATCTTTCTAACACTACTCTCTTTGTAATGTAAGCTTTTAATCATTTTAAGTTTAGAACAAAATTAGCATGTTATGAAAAAAGGAGGAGAGACAATAGGTGACTGTTTTCCACTGCAGTAACCCAAGGCAAGAGTCCTAGCTATTTGAATTGTGCCAGTAATTGAGGGAATAATAAAACTGCAGTTGCTACTTGAGAACCTTTTTCTAAGATACCTGTTGAGATAACTGGAAGACAGTAGTTGAACTAAAGCATCAAAGACAAAGAAAATAAAACCAGGTCCACTTGATAATTATGTGAATTATTTCTAAGGCCTACAAACCAATGCATTTCCTGATAATGTTTTTCTCTCCTTTTCCTGAAAAGTCTACCCTAAAATAAAAATTTTTACCTCTCTTGTTGTCTGTATATGTCCAGCTGTTATTAGTAACAGTTTTAACTCATTTCAGATCATTTTACTTTGGAATAGTGAGAAATAATTTATTTCTCTTGCTGTGTAGGTAATCTTAGACACCTTGTAAATTAAAGTCTCTCCTAAATTTGTACATAAAATATTTTTCAAGGACAGAAAGTCCCTTAGCCCCAATTATTTTTCAGAATTTAACCACATTAGTAGTCAACATTTTTACAATTAGTTCATATACTATAGGAGTTTAAAAGCCTGTGGATTTTATTTATTAATTCTTGAGATTTTATTACTATCAATTTCAGACTAGCAGTTCAGTGCTTCTGCCCTGTAAATGAGACAAAACAAACATGGTCATTTGGGGCATCGGAATGTGAGACCCAGAGAACCATGAAGTGTGTATTTTAGGTGGTGACAGTGGTCACTTGTGATTAGTCTGCAGCTTCAAACCTTACCTCAGTCTGGGTGGGGGAGCAATAACAAATCGGGCTTAAAGTCATATGTAACCTTAAAGTTACTGATAGTTTGGGTGATTGGTTTCACTTCCAGTGAAGAAATGAGTAAGCAAATGCTCATATCTTTTCTGGAGTCTGGACCCGGATGAAGTCTCTGAGGGGCTAGGGAGACAGAAATGAATTCCAGTCCTACTGGCAAAATAAGAAGCAGCACTGTCTCAGCAACACAGACCTGGGGCAGCAGGTTCTTAAGTGAAGAAAATGTTTCTGAAACATGACCGGGCTTCCTGGAAAGCTAACCTGCAGAGAGGAGGTTTGGGGTATGAGGTCACATTCTTCACCAGAACTGAGATTTGCAGTGGGTCTCAGTACCTGTGTGGTTGATGCGTTTCCATACTATACACAGAGAAGATGTAAGTGATCTTCAGCGGTGTGAACCATATTATACCTGAGATGTTTGCTAATCCTCTGAACTCTCTTTTTCTCATTTTGCTTCATTCCTTTGGCTCAATAGAATCGATGTTATCAACCCAAAGTTTAAATGTAAGTGAGTCTTAATGGGCTGAAAGGGTCTTTGGGTGAACTGAAAAAAAAAAAAAAAATTAAAAAACACTTACTACTATAATTTTTTGTTTTATTTGCAATGAAGTTTTGTTTTTCTTTACCAGAGCAAGCTAAATTACACTTAGTCTGAGTGTTTACATCAGCAGTGTTGGTAAATTTGGTAGCGTACGCATCCTCAGTTAGGAACATCTGTAAAAGGACTAATCTGTTTATTAAAATGGATTAAAATGAATTGATTGTACTGTTGTGCTCTCAAATTTAGCTAATATTTTGTTAATGGCTTCCACATATACATAAAATGGCAAATCATTATGCTCTCTTTAGCTGGAGTGCATGTTAATTTTCCAAATTCAATATAATATTTAGTTGACACTGCAAAGCGAATGTAAGTTACACTTCCATTGGCACAAGTGATTTCTATGAGATTTTCCTGATCTAGATATTCAGTCTCTCATTGGCAGTCCTGAATTGCACAGCAGTTTTGCATTTAATCAAGCCTCAGCAGACCTTAAACAGAAAGACTTTCTCATGTTTCAGATCAGAACTCGTATTTGCATGACACTATATTTTATGTAGAGAATAAACCCTTGTGTCAATTTTAAAACCCTGAAGAGGGCTGCATGGATGACAAAATTACCTTGTTTTCATTGTCTCCCCATGCATGTTTATTACCACAGAACCAAACCTCAGTGATAATGCAGTTGTGTAGATGAGTCACAAGGAGTAATTTCGAAGACATTCAGTAATCCCTCAGTCCCTTAAAAACAATAGTGATGCCTATAAAAGCCTTTCATTATTTTTCAGGCACTTCAGGTACCACACTTTGGTGAGCCTCAGTGCCCAAATCCCTGTAGGTAATGAACGCTGCAGGTTATTGGAGCTCATGACTGGGTTATCTCTTCTCCAGGCTCATGCTTTCAATCATTGGCCAGTATTCCACTTGAAAAATCATTATTTCTTGTGTGAAGTAAATTCTCTTGTATTCTCCAGTTGGCAATAGTTTAGTAAATCTTGAAGAAAAGAATTTTCATTCATTTATAAATACTCTTTAGACTATTACCAGTAACCGACCTTCTCTCGAATTTGGAAAGGCCGAATTTACTTTAAACAAACAGTTTGCCACATGGAGTGAGGTCTGTAACCGTTTCTTTTGCTGCACATCACAGATGTTGATGAATGCACATCAAATCCCTGCACTAATGGAGATTGTGTTAACACACCTGGATCTTATTATTGTAAATGTCATGCTGGATTCCAGAGGACGCCTACCAAGCAAGCATGCATCGGTAAGGCAGTTTCCCTTCACACGTGAAAATGTGCCATGAAATAGTGTAGCCAAGACTGCTCAGGTTAAAAGTAAATTTATTAAAATAATTGTGGCGTGGACCAAACACTGCTACATAATATCTATTCTCTAATGTTTGTGGCTGTAACATAGGCAACATGCTATCTGGCTTCATAAGACTTCAGTTTATCTTTCTTCCCTTCATCACAGCCTCTTTTCTCCAAGGCAAGTCAGCATTACGTTTCTCTGAGTTGAAGATTTTTTTTTTCCAGTACTGGGGGTTGCACTCAGGACCCTGTGCTTGCTAGGCAAGTGCTTATTCTACTGAGCTATCTCCCCAGCCCTGAGTTGCAGATTTGCAGTCATCTTCAACTTGTCTTTTCTTTAAGTACCATACATAGTCTGACATCAGGTCATACTTATGCTTATTCACAGGTTCATGGCTACACCTGTCCCTGTTGTCCAAGCTCTACCTCACTGTAATTAATCTCAGAATTTTTTGCCAGATTGTTTTCTCCTTCATTTCCTATTCATCCAGGCATAATTGTTCGAATTAGCTTTCTCCAGTAGTTTACATCATAAGACTCTTAATCCAGAGATTCTGGAGTTACTTTTCATTTGTCCAACATCTTGTTCTCTTTTTTTTTTTTTTTCTTGTTTCAGAACTTTTGTTTATTTATTTATTTTTATGGCCAGCTCAGCCTGGCCTTAGGGCAGGGCTGGAGCAGCATGTGGTGCTGGGGATCGAACTGCAGTCCCTGCAGCCGCCTGTAGGTGCTTTAGACCACTGAGCCATCCTGCCAGGCCCTCTTTCTCTTTTTTAAAGTCTGCAACCACCATGCCAAAAACAGCTGCACCAGTAATGCTAGCCACACTACTGACCCCTTTGTAGGCTCACTGCCCAACCATTTCCTTTTTTCTTTCCCTCTTAGGCCACCATATGACCTGTAAAATTGCTTAGACTTACCTATCTGAGAAGGAGCAATGGAAATTTCACTTAAGCAGCAATATAAGTGTGGATAGTATGTGTGATATAAACTGGATATTTAAAAATTCCCTAACTAAGTGAAGTTAAGGAAGAGGAATAATTTTTAAAAAGAGAATTAAAGAAAAATAAAACACAGCTTTTTGCAAATGGGAAGCAAATCAAGTATTGGAGGGAGCAGGGAGGAATGGTATGGTAAGGAGACAAAATTAATTGAGGTGTGTTATGTACATGTACACACTGCCCACAGCATGCATAGTCACCATGTACTACATGCCTGTGGTAATAGAGACAAATTCCCTGACTGTTTTACCATTGTAGTCTATGTGTATTATAAAATAACAGTGGTTGACTATCCTCAATTATCCTAGACATCGATGAGTGCATCCAGAATGGAGTTCTTTGTAAAAATGGTCGATGTGTGAACACAGATGGAAGTTTCCAGTGCATTTGCAATGCCGGCTTTGAATTAACTACAGATGGAAAAAACTGTGTTGGTATGGAACTATTTGCTTCCTTGAAAAAGGTTTTTAAAGGATATGCATTTTTATTTAGAACAACATGTTCTGTTTCCAGGAGACCTTTCACACCTCATATGTTATGAGAGTTCTTGAGATGGACAGGTAGAATGCAAATGCATTTAACAGACAAAATGAAGGAAGAGATTTTTTTAGGCAATGTCATAACAAGAAATAATTTATTGTCTTGGGAAATTTTCTGTGTAGTACATATTTAATTGTAAGTGGTAGCTGTTCTTTGTCAGTTCATATAATGCTTAACACTTATTGTATAATACGTTAGGATTTTCAGTACTGGTAAGATAGAAACACACTCCCATAGGAGAAAATATAGAAATGTTTCTCTTATGTGGTAATTGGCTCTCTAATTTTATAGTTCTGATATCTAGCAGGGAAATACATAATAACAAAAAATGTTCACATAGCTGTACATTATATTTCACTCACTATTATAATTCCAGATCGTGTCCCTTGAAAAAAGTGTTTGCCATTTATTTATTCTCTCCTATAAAAAAAAAAAAAAACACTGAAATCATTTTAACTTTTTTGATCTTCAAAACAAAACACTACTCATTATGGTTTATAGGAACTAAGCACATTAATTCAATTCTTTTTCTTACATTCGTTTTAGTTTGATTGGGTTTTGTTCTTGTTTCTTGAGAAAGTCTTACACTACATAGTCCAGGCCAGATTTTGAGCTTCCTACATAGCCCAGGATGGTCTTAAATTCACCATCCTCCTCCCTCAGCCTCCCAAATACTGAGATTATAGACATTTGCCACGTATCTCATTCTTACATTCTTTAAACTAAAGGCTTTTTCCACTTTCCCTTCTATTTGGATTCACACAGTTGTCATTTGTAAAAAATTAAATTAAATTAAATCCATCAGTGGGTGGCTCATTAATGTAGAGGAATTTGACCTTTGGGTAAAGAGAGGAAATTGGTTGCTTAAGAGCAATGGTCAAAGCCTTTCTCTTCTGTAGATCACGATGAATGTACAACTACCAACATGTGTTTAAATGGGATGTGCATCAATGAAGATGGCAGCTTCAAGTGCATCTGCAAACCAGGCTTTGTCCTGGCTCCAAATGGACGTTACTGTACTGGTGCGTAAGCTTTGGCGATAGGAAAGTGAAGGTCATTGGAAGCATCTTTTTATCTGAATGAACCGTGAAAGTGTTACCCCCCTGTACATTTTACATTAACTGGTAATACAGTATGGAAGGTGTCTAAACTTTCCTAGTAAAACATGCTGTGGTCTAGGGAAGAGTAACACCTTTGCGAAAATGGTAATGGTACAGGAAAAATTTAAAGAGTGACAGATTGGTTTTAAGAGCTCTGGAAGAGGGGCCCGGCGGGATGGCTCAGTGGTCTAAAGCGCCTGCTTGGGAAAGCTTGGGCGGCCTCAGGGACCGCGGTTTGATCCCTGGCACCACATGCTGCACCAGCCCTGCCCTCGGGGCGGGCTGAGCTGGCCATAAAAATGAGTGAATAAACAAAGGTTCTGAAACAAGGAAAAAAAATAAATAAATAAATAAAACAAAAAATTCTTTAAAAAAAAAAAAAAAGAGCTCTGGAAGAGAGGGTGTAGAAATAATATTTCTCTGTCATTGGCTGGATAAAAAAAGAGAAAGACAATCCTTGTAAGGTTTTTATTTTAATGTGTCCTCAGAACCAGATTTTCCACTGTCATTGATTGCATCTTTTCCATAAATGAATTGGTCATCTACATTAATTTTTTTTTCATGAAGCTATTTTAAATACCGCCAAGCTCTAATGGCAACTTTTGTAAGCAAAGATATATTGAAAATAGAATAAAGCTCTGTTTATGCCCAAAGTCGCCATGTAGTATGCTTTAATATTTTTTCAATGTATTTTGTAGGGCCCATATGGTCTCACTATCCACATTGGACTTGTAATGATCCTTCCTGTTTTTCAGCCTACCAAGTGCTAGGATTACAGACAGGCTTGTACCACCAAGCTCAGTCATGCTGAAATACTTTTGATTTTCCTTTATTTTTGTCTGTTTGCTTCTTTTGAAGCAATTAGTTCAATGTTTTCTGCCCTAACTATATAAACTTATTTAATACATAAAACTCATAAGCAATTCTGATAATTTCAGTAAAATTCTTGGTACAATAGATGGAAAAAAATCAGAAATGTTGCTCATATTTCTGAGTAACAAGTGACTTTTTGATTATCCAAGAAAGAGGGATACAAGATTAAATGGAAATATTGTAGCTTTGGAAGCCATCCTAACGTTAGCTTGGATTTAATGCAGGATATGAGACTGGTATTATGCTATAGTAAATAGCATTATGTGACAGTATGAGATTTCATTCTAGCATGTCTTAAGAAACTCAAATGTGCATATAATGACAACTTGAATCTCAACAATTTTTTCCTTCTGAAAATTCTTCATTAATTTTATTTTTGTAAAAGTAATTCGTAGGTTTTGAAATGTTTCTGATTTGGCAGATTTGAGCTTGAAGTGTGTTTCACCTTATAGAAAAGCCATTTAATATTGGCTCATATTTGATAAGTTCAGATATGCTAAAAATCAGAAGAGGGGCTAGGAAGATAGCTCAGTAGAATGAGTGCTTGTCTCGCAAACACAAGGGCTTGAGTTCAATCCTTAGTTCTGCAAATAATCTGCAAATAAAATAAAATAAAATAAAATGAAATGAAATGAAATGAAATGAAATATAAAAATTAGAAGAGATACCACAAGTTATTCTTTTCGTTTGGAAATTATGCCCAAAGCCACGCTTAACCATAATTAAACATTTTCATGTGAAAAAAACTACAGAAATTTACTTTAATTTTTAAAAAGAATGTTTCACTGAACTAATTTGAATTGAATATTACTTAACAACCCTATCAAATAATGAAAAAGGAGTTGTCAGGTTTTTCTCTAAATGGATGAAGTACAGCAGCCTTTACTCAGAGGAACTTTCTGAACTTTTCAAAAGATTTCATTGACACACAAGACCTGTGAACATATTTATGTATAATTCTGCATGTTGTAAAGGTGAAGAGTTGACAATGTAGAGAAAAAGCAAAAAATAAATTCTGTGACTTAATGGCCTGGTTTCTGTCAACCTCTGGGCAGATGTGGATGAGTGCCAGACCCCGGGAATCTGCATGAATGGGCACTGTATCAATAATGAAGGCTCCTTCCGCTGTGACTGTCCCCCAGGCCTGGCTGTGGGCGTAGATGGACGTGTGTGTGTTGGTAAGTGGAATACCCATAGTGGCCCCCTGGAGATATAGACAGAGACCCGTGCACACAGTGTGGTGGAGAAGTACCAAGCTGTGCAGAGACTACCTGCTAAAGCATGGAAACAGCCTGAGAGCATTATGACAAGTGAGAGAAATAAGTCACCAAAGACAGTATGCTATGTCACTCCATTCATTTGAAATGTCCCGACATGGAGGGAGGCAAAGTATCACAGTGGTTGCTTAAGGCAGAGAGTGTGACAGGATTGGGAGGAGAGACACAAGGTGATACTTCAAGATGATGACAGTGCTCTAAGATTAACTGTTGTCTGTGAGCTTTCTAAAAAATACTGAACTTTAGGCTCTAACTGAATTTTATGGTATGAATTATATCTTAACATAGCTTTATTTGAGGATAGGGAGATAGCTCAGTGGTATAAGCACCTGCCTGGCCAACAAGAGGTCCTGGATTTGATCCTCAGTAACAAAAAAAAAAAGAGAGAGAGAGAGAGAGAGAGAGAGAGAGAGAGAGAGAGAGAGAGAGAGAGAGAGAAAGGAGGGGGAGAGAGAAGCTGGAAAATCCTCTTTAAAGTTCATGGAGAAATGTGACGGGAAAATTCTGGCACTCTCTCATCTGTAATACAGCTTTATCTAAAAATAAACTTAAGGAGCTGGGGAGATAGATCCGTGGCACAAGTGCCTGCCTGGAAAGTGTGAGGTCATGAGTTCAAACCCTGGTCCCACAAATAAATAAGTAAATAAACAAACAAACTTAACAGGGTTCCCCACAGCCTCCTTTAAAGACTGAGGAGACAAATGAGAAGTACTAGAGACATTCTGGGAGATTGAGCCAGGAGGAAGATAAGTTTTAAACCCTGCCTGAGCCACTTAGCAAAAAAAGGCGATGTATAGCTCAGTGCAAAGGCTCTGGATTCTTTCCTTAATTGAGCTTAAAAAAAAAAGGAAAGAAAAAATGTCTTTATACCAGCATGCTGAATAGTGTTAGAAAACTACACTGTAGTTAATAATAGATTATAAAACAGGGATTATAGTAAACCTCGTTCAAACAAAATTTGAAATATAAATAACTTGTACTGTATAACATGAATTTATATCAAAGGCTAAAATATTTATTTGTTTGTTTATTTAGGGTCTCACTATGCAGTTCATGCTGGCCTTGAGCTCACTTGTAGCCCAGGCTGTTCTGAAACTCAAAACAATCCTCCTGCCTCAGCCACCAAAGTGTGGGGATTATAGGCATGTGTCACCACGTCCTGTTCAAAGCTAAAATTTTTTAATTATTCTTCACCACAATGTAGTTTATAGAAAAGAGAAAGAATGAAGGAGAATATATAGTCTAAGGCATTAAGAATTCCTCTTGGAAACATCTGTCAAATGAATCACAATTCTCAAACACCACCTTTGACAAAACAGTCAAAACAGAAGTGTCACTGACATTTCAAAACCCAGACAATATGTTCTAACAATAGCAATGGCAGAGAGAATTATAAAATACGTTAGCGGACTTTTCTTTCCAAAGTGCTTTCATGGGATATCAAGGATGAATTAGTCATTGTACACCCTCTCTGTGTTTCAGGTTGCACAGGAAAGCCTAGAACTATTTATAGGCCTAAAAGTATAGTTGAAAAAAATAAAATTTTAGATGGACTTAGTGTTTTACTCCTATGTCTAAGAATTGATTCCAAGAGGGAGGGGAACAGGAAGGACCAGCAGATGGAAATAATCTTTTCATTCAGATGCATCTATTCTGCCCAGCCTGGGGTTTATTTTAGCCAGTAGGGTTGTCAGCACTTTCTTCGGGGATATTTCAAACACAGCAGCTAGAAGAATGTATCTCCTTCCTGCTTATAGAGCTAAACTGTTTTCAATTGCTTTAATATACTTAGTTGCTTTTGCCCTTCATGTGGAGGATTCTGTTGAAACCCACAGTAAGTGCAAAGCTAATTTGAGAAACGAAGTTCAAGCAACAAACGTTGAATTATTAGGAGTTCATTGCCGGAGCAAAAAAACTTCTCTTGTCCACAACAAGGAGCACCTCAGGAACTGTTGGAAAGTCCTCTTCAGTCTTTTGTCATTGTGACAACTTAAGATATTTGAAGTGAAAACACCACTTATTATATGTGTATGATTACATATTGCTGTTCTGTAAGGGGCTAGTGCTTTTTGTGTCTTTGTCTTTCATATCACTTTTGAAACCTAGGAAATTAGCAATTAAATCAGTATTATTAATTATTAAGATTAATTCTAGAATCTTAAGTTTCCTTTTTCTTGGTTCCCTTTAAGCCAGTTTTATTTTTAGAAAGTTAAGGTGTGATTTTTAATTATTGTGTTGAAGAAACATGACTCACAAGCAGATTATAAACAAAAGGTAACTATATTTTTATATCTCCTGATTTTTTTAGTTTTATTTTTAAATTTATTCCATGGAGACAGTTGATCCAATCAGTAATGAAGGAAACACTTGCATTTTGTAGCTTTACTAAATATTCTTAGATAACAAGAAAGTTCTATGATGAATTTAGGTAATGGTAATAACATGAATTTAGAAATCAGAATTAATATTTTCAACTAGGTTTCAAGGTAGTTTTCTTTCCAAACTCAGATCTTCAGTGAGAGCATTCATGCCTTAGTGGAGGTCCCAGAGGAGGGAGAGTGCTGAGACGGTGGTATCACCAGCCCAAGGAGAGCTTTTAGATGTCCTGTCTCCCACATAAGGCCACCTTCCCTCCTGAAGTGGCTCATGGGTATCTCAGAGGCACTCGGCTGCCCTTCTTGAGGTGTAGAGTAGTATTTTTCTCTGGGGTAGTATTTTTCTCTGGGTGGTGCCTCTTCTCCAGCTTCCTGTCCCGTAGCAGTCCACTTCACACAGATTCTCTCCAATGGTGTCTCAACACTTTTCTGCATAGAATGTCTGTTAATGTCCCTTCTTCCAGACTGGCCTTATCCACAGGACACACCCTCACACCACCACCACCTTGCCTTATTCTTGCAGTGGGAGAAGCTACTCCTTGACCCTTCGCCTTTAGGCATCCCAAGCACACCTGATACAGGGCTCTTCAGGCCACCATCAGGATCTAAGGAAGTGCCCCAACTAATAACCCAGTGTTTACAAAAACAAAACCAAAGAAACAACTTTCTTAATCACCACTCTCTTAAAGCTCTGTATGACCTCAATGTTGGAAGGAGTTTAAAGATCAGGTACTGAATTTTCCAACATCTGTTTCCTTTAAGATGGGGTCTCTATATCTGTCATATTTGGGCCAGCCAGATAGCTCAAAGGACTAAAGCACCTGCTTAGGCAGACACAGGGGCTGGGGGTTCTGATCCCCAGCCTGCATGTCGGCCTTGACCCCAGGACACACTGAAACAGTGATACTGGGCATGGTGGTGTGTGCCTATCATCCCAGTGCTTGGGAAGCTGCAAACAGGAGGATCATGAAGAATCTGATCTACAGAATGAGACACTAACTACTGTACTGAATACTAATATATGTGTATATTGCTATTTGACATCATTGGGTTTAGAATACCATTATATTAGCTTAAGAACATTTCAGTGTGTTTATAAGCTCTAGCATTTTTATCAGCTTAAATGGTAATTTTATTTTCTTTATCCCGCCTTGGGTGAACACTAGCAGTGTGCCCTTGAGCAGCTCTGTACCTCCTTTCTTCATGAGTTGTTTGAGGCTTAAATATGTAAGCATTAATCTGTGCAGAGACCTCAACAATATCTGACACTACAAATACCAAGTAAGCAACCACTTACTGCAATTATTTTATTAGAATAGAGGCATCACATCCAGGGCATACTTTTAGAAGTTGCTGCTAAATACTAAAAGTAGAAGTATAAAATTAGCATTGTGCTTCAGTGTATCACAATCTGTTTTATCACTGGAGTGTAAAAATCTGTTCATCACACATAAAAACCCTATAAAAGGCAAACCTCACTGCTAAGGCACGAAGCCATCCCTCTTGGAGTATTCCTGGGAACGTGTCCTGATGGTGCTGTTGGCATCTGTGTTCCCAGCCTACCGTAGCCATGCTGTCCCACATTGCCCCATCCTGTCTGTCCAGTTCCATCCTGTTGTCAGCAGTGGCAGGGTTATATTTGAATAATGTAATATGGACCAGGATTCCAGTTCTTGAACTGGGAGAGGTCAGCTGTTCTCACTGAAAGTCAAAGACTTGCCAATGTTTTAGTATTTTTCTGCTTAACAATGAAAAGGTATACTTTTTTATTCTATAACTTCTGTTTTGTGGGTAAGGATAGTATCAAGTAGTATACATAGGATGAACCCATGTAGATCTGGTGCCAGGAAAATTTATGTTCCTAAAACCCACATATGAATTGTACCCCTTTTTCTGTGGAACTTATAGTGTTGGGTCCTTAAACAGCTTAGCTAATGAGTTGCACAAATCAGTATGTCATAAATCAGCATCTTGCTCTTCAAGTGAATTCCATAGACTTTTTATCTGCTCTGTTCTAAAAGCTGTACATGGCATATATTCTTAACCTACAAAGAGAAATAACTGATCATTCTTTGATACCTTCCAGCATAATTGGCAATATCGAAAAAAATCCTATCGGGTCATGAACTATGCTTATTTATGCAAATTCTTCTTTGTGTTGGGTATCAGATGTGTGTGTAACTCAGAGAGAACTACAAGTCTAGCCATAGCAGAAGCAGTAAGGGTCTAGAAAGTGACTTCTCAGAGCAGAGGTGAGGATGTCATCAATCTTATGACCTTGTTCCATTTAAGCATATGCATATCTCAAAGTTTGATGCAACCAGAAATCTCATCCTTTTAGTTTGATCATGGAAGTTATTAAATGAAATAGTTTGAGCAACAACTAGATACAGTTATGCCTAACAATAATTATATTTATCTGTAATTTTAAATATTTATAATGGAAGTAACCTCATAAAATTACCATATCCTGTTTACAAACTGCCCTGCATCTCTAGCCTTTCTGATGGTCTGAGCTGAACAGTTCTCCAGTTACTGTCTCCTAAAGTTGTAGCACATTTCATTAGAATCCAGAATGAGAGAACAGCGGAGTATGCTTCTGTGGGATGGAGCATGGTATAGTGCAGCAAGGGGGCATCAGAAGTCACACAAGACCAGCATGAATTCCAGCTCAGTCACTTGGAGTTGTTATGCAGTCTTTCCGAGACTTTTCTTGCGCATCTACAAATGTGGATGATGACCACTGTCTATAGAGTGGGGGACCTGACTGCACATGCCGTTGTGTCGGCAGAGCCACTATTACAACGCCAGGGCTCTTAGTGGTACTTGTTAACTTTATAGTTCTATTTCCTGAGCATGTGAAATTAAAACCTAGCTGCAGAAAGTGTATTCAAGGTTGAAAACAAAGGCCTCTTGGGAGGTATAAGCAAGAAATACTGTGGCCAACCTATGTCATGTTGAGGCAGTTTAACTTGCATTTCTACAAGTAACAGTAAGTGCCAGCTTGAGTACGGAATAGCCAGTCATCAAAGTGCAATGTGTAACTGATGTGAAACTGTGCAGGTGTCCTTAGATCAGTGAAAGGCCTGTGAGAATGGTGGGATAATAGGTACTTGGGTTAGTATTTAGAACTGTTAAGGAAAAAAGAAAAGTCATTGATATGCACTGTCTCCTCTCACTTAGCAAACATTTGTTCATTTCCTAACACTAAAGATTCGAAATAAAGGCAATGACAAGTACTCTCCAAACTGTCTACTCAGTGACCTCTTAGGTGAAAAACCTTCTTGTTGCCTCTATTACTAATTCAAGACAGTGTCTTCTTAATCTCTTTTAGATACTCATATGCGTAGTACCTGCTATGGTGGAATCAAGAAAGGAGTGTGTGTGCGGCCTTTCCCGGGTGCAGTAACCAAGTCTGAGTGCTGTTGTGCAAACCCGGACTATGGTTTTGGAGAGCCCTGCCAGCCGTGTCCTGCTAAAAATTCAGGTAGTCACACATGTCAGTTCCTCACCTGCAAAAGAACCTCAAAGTGCAGCCTGGAGTGTCTGGTCAAGGAGGACATGAGGTCTCAAATGTTTTGCCCTTGCTTTGAATTGAAGAAGAGAAACTCAGTCTTGTGTAGCTACAAGAGGCATGCTAGAAGGCAGTTTGGCATGAATGTTGTATGATCTTTAGGCAGAGAAAGAGCACGATCAGTAGAAAAATCTATTTGCTGATATCGTCAGGGTCGCTATATTGATTTTCACAAGAATATGTTAGCCTTAATCTCCATGATCTATTATGTCATTAGGATTAACATTTCCTCACCACTTTGGAAGTTATAAATACACAAGAGCTTCATTTAGTTTTTAAATTTTGTTTTTTTTTTTTAATTTTTAAATTTTTGATGTATGTTCTCAGGCTACATGCGATGTATGTTCTCAGTCAGTAGTTCCAGACTCTTAACTTGATTAGATTGACTCCTTCAGACTTTGACTAAGCCTCTGTTGAGTATATATAAGTATGGGGTGGGGTTCCAAGGTAAACACCTCCTGTTTTTTCATAAACTTGGAGATAGTTGAGAACATTTGCTGGCAAGCATATAAATTGTAGTTTGGTGGGATTAGTGCTTTAAATGGCATGTAAACAACTAACAGAGCAGAAAGGTTGCCCAGAGCAGATGGAAAAGACTCTCCAAGGGGGCACACTGGGTTTGTGTTAAGAAAAAAAAAAAAAATTGGAACTTTCTATGTGGGTGATGGGAAGAAAATACTTCCTCAAAGTTGATGGTTTAATATTCTGCTAAAAAAAAAAACTTAAATTATTCAAACTTTGACTGATACAGCATGAAGAATTTCTAATACCTTCATTTAAAAAAAGAAAGGACAAGTAAGGAAGATCTTGGTATAAACTGAATAATACATTCTATGACAAGTACTAAATTTGGTTTAAAACTGAATAAAAGGTTGATCACACAAATCTCAGAACAGGCATTGATACAAATGACTTCTTTCCATAACTTAAAGAATTGAAAGAAGTTTGACCACCCCCCATTCAAAGACTCAGTTAAAAGATGGGCATCTGAGGTGCATATACACTACACAGATAAGGGTATTTTTTGGTTTTGGGGATTTGTTTTGGTTTTTTGTGGGGGAGTGGCTCAGGCTGCCTTAAGGGTGTGTGTAGGGATCGAACTGCCATCCCTTGTGTCTAACTGAGATCGCCCACACAGATGCTTAAACCACTTAGCTCACCTGAAAGCCCCCAAAGTTGAGAAGGTTTTTTTTTTTTTTCTCCACACTACACAGATAGAAAAAGACTAATCACAAATACATGAAAAAATGTTCAACATCATTGGTCATTCAAGAGATATAAACTAAAACAACATTAAAATTCTGTCTCATCACAGAAAGAATAAGTACCATCAAGAAATCAATAATAAATGCTAGAAAGGCTGTGGAGGAAAAAGCAACCCTTCTCCACTGTTAGTGGGAGTATAGACTGGAGCAATCTCAGTGCAAATCAGTATGAAGATTCCTTAAAAACTGGCTTGGGAAGTCCCCTTCTGGGTATCTTCTCAGAAGAATTGAAAACATCATACCACAGCAATATATGTACACCTATGTTTGTAACAGCATGATTCATAATAGCTGAATCTTGGAAGTAACCTAGATGCCCATCAACTGAAGAATAGATAAAAGGATGTGTTTTATATATATATAATGGAGTACTTTTCAGCCATAAAGAAAGATAAAATAGTCTTTTATAGGTAAAAGTTATGGGTACAACTTGAGACCATAGTTAAAAATGAAATAGATCAGGCCCAGACTGCCTAACCTTTGTGAGAAAATGACTAAGTAAATAAGATCCATAAAGTAGAATAGGCACTGAAAATTGGGAAGAAACTTCAAAACAGGCAAACTATGATGGGGAAAAGAGGAAAGGAGGAAAAGAAAAAAGCAGAAGAATATATGTGTACAAACCAGATAGTTAAGCTAATTTCTTAGTTCATTAAAGAGAAAGTTTTGTGCTAATGTTGTATAGCCAGGAGATGCGCCCATCTTCTACTCTGAAAAATCGAACAAGACAACGGCAAGCAATGTGTCAATATTGTAACTGTCCAGTACTCCAGTGGCGCTGTCAGTTAGCATGTGGTACTTACACAACAATTAAAACTGTCCTACTAAGCAGTTTTGCAATTCAGTTTTTCTTTACTCTAAGATGAAATAAATGAAAATATAGAACATGATAAAAATAACATTTTAAGTCTGGGGCTCAGTGAGGAGTACTTGTTTGCCGCCATGCTGGAGGAGCCCCATGTTCTATCTAGAGTTCTGTCTCTCTCTCATACACCTGAGGACATTTCAGATCAGTAAAGGAAAATTAAGTAATGAATATTGTTGATAATTTGGGGAGTACATAAATTAGTTCCTTATATTAAATCTTAAAAATGATTTTTATATTTTTATATTTTATATTTTTAAAAATAATTTTTTTATTATTTTGTAGTGGAGAGGGTCTTCAATTGCAGACACAAATCTAAAATTTACACATGAATTGTAGAAAGGTTTTCATATAGCACTCTTAATCTGTAAGGAATTTACATTAATTAAGGAATGCTGAAGTCACTTATTTTTTAAAACAGTGTAACATACAGAAATGATTGCTCAAAGTAGAAACACAAGCGACTGATTTCCATATAAAAAGATACTCATTTTTAAAATTAATACATCAGGTTGACAAAGTTGTGGGCAGTTGATTTTGATCAGTGATGGTGCAATTGTGAAGAATGGGTCCTCTCACACAGCCAGTGACAGGGCGCTCAGGGCAAGGCACAGAGCACCAGAAGCCCTGATAAAAGTGACATAAAATCTGAAAAGTTTTATTTGTGAGTGAATGTCCTAGTGATATGAGTGAACTTCATATTACTTATTGTAGTTGATCAAATTCAGATAAACCTGATTTCATCAGTGAAAAATTAGAAAAATGATGCCTCCACGTAACTGAGAATAAAATATTATGTGGCTCATTAGCTGGAATATGGATGAGACATGCCTGAGACACGGTGCCCAGGAGCCATGCCCACTCCCACTCAAGGTCTCTGTGACCTTGGGCAATTATTGCACTTCTCTGGGTCCAGCTTTCTCTGTTGTAAGAGAGCAAAAATAATACCACCTCGTTTGTGGGGTTGGGAAGGTAGTTAGATGTGAAATGGTAGAACAATACCAAAGACTAAATAAATATGTAAGTTTTGGTGATGCTATATTTTATTATTGAAAGAAAAGAGCCAAGTTAAAAGGCCATTTCTGTGATACACTCTGTATTTGATTTTTATTCAAAATGGTGTTTAAAAGAGATTTTTATTTACTTTTTTACATGTATCTGTGATGTGGGAATTTTATTATATGGTGGAAAACTGTATAATTTTTTTATCACAAAAGCTAATGTGCTCAACTTTTCCAAAGAGTGCCTTTGGAGTTATATAAATGATTTGTAGATGAAGCAGGTGAAATTTAGTTTTTAATTTTTTAATTCTTTTTATCATACAGCTGAATTTCATGGCCTTTGTAGTAGTGGAGTAGGAATCACTGTGGATGGAAGAGGTAATGCTACTCAACTCTCAATTTACAATATACAACTGTGTATACATATTATTATGTCTACCATGAAAGTACACTAGTAAAAAATGAGATCATTAAACAGTACTTTCAACTTGACCACTTTTCATCTTGGATAAATATTTATCCATTAAATATGCTTTATTACAAATATCATTGATATTTTACAGTGTACAATTTGTACAAACTATACCTGTGATTTATGGATACAGCTGCTTAAGAAAAGAGTGTAGTTGTCAATTTTAGTGATGTTATCATTAAATAGGCTTAAAAAATAGCCAACTTTAAAAGATATTTAACATGAATCAAGTTCAGGATATACTATCCTAAAATAGTTGGACATCCTTTATACTTAAGAAAAATAAAATATTTCTATCCAACTACAGAAGTAAAATTCAGTAATTAATGATTCCTTTTCTTATTTTAGACCTGAATGTTATATTTAGACTATTGCAAAATTCTCAGATTCTTAAATCATGTATGTTTATAACTTTAAAGCTTTTCATTTTAGTATATATGTAGAGTCATTTATATTTTAAATATAACTGTAAGACTATTAACTTTACATATGCTATATTCATACTGGAGAAGAGCTTAGACAAATTATAGATAAATTTACAGTTACGTTAATTTTCGTTTTGTGTGTGTTTGTTTTGCCTTGCGGATTAAACTCAGGACCCTGTGCTTGCCAGGCACATGCTTATTCTCTATCTCCCTGGCCCTTCCTTGAATTTTCACATGACTAGCTGAAGTCAGTGTACAGGTATAATCATTTTAAAGGATAGTTTTTCCAAATATAAAATGAAACACCTGACATCTCCAGTATTTAAGGAAGCTTTCCAGCTTAAAAACAGTAGCCCACCAAATTTAGCAATGAACAAAATTTGACTGTAGGTCTCCTTTATTTATTTTAATTCGTTATGAATGTGCTCCTTCACCAGGATCAGCCACTTTTTGGGTGCCACTAAGTGGTTGCTTTATTGGATGCCTCAGGCCACAGCAACCCCTACCCCCCCACCCCCATGACAGAGACTAGCAGTCACAGTTTCTCATAACAGTAGAGTGTCATGCTCGGTAGCATCCATGAATAGAGCATTCTGTCCATTCATTTCAACTTATCAACAATGAGAAACACTTTTTATCCTAGTACTTAATTGTAAAAGATGATAGTAAAACAGAAATATTGTTTGCCTTTAAGAACCATACAGGGACTGTCTAAGTGCCCGCCTACTAAGCACAAGGACCCAAGGACAATCCCTGATACCACATGCCAGTCCGGCCCCAGAACCCTGGACATGCCATGCTAGCCACTAAAACCAGGCGTGATGGCACACACCTGTTACCTCAGTGCTGGGGAGGCTGAGACAGGAAGATCACTATGAGTCTGAGCTGCATAGTGAGACCCTGTACCAAATAAATAAAGTTTTAAAAAATTAAGACCTATACAAATTGTATAGGCCACACTAACATACATTTTATTTAAGAGTTAAATTTTCCTTTGGATTTTGAGCCAAGAGTTTATCAGTTTCCTTGATGAATATTATGATACATACAGACATACTGCATGGTTTAATTCTTTGCATTCCTGCCAGATCTTTTCATTTTTCTTTTGACTTAATATTGACCCAACCTGTATTCCTGAATTTAATTTACTCATTTTATTTCCTTTTTCCCTTCCGAAAAACAAAGTGTAGCTTTGCAGAGTTAGATGTGTCATATATTGAATGTTTGTTGTTAGATTTGCAATTATCAACAAACAATGAAGTGTCCATGAATGTTGAACTCTGTCCATTTATTTAATCCAGATATCAATGAGTGTGCTCTGGATCCTGATATATGTGCCAATGGGATTTGCGAGAACTTACGTGGCAGTTACCGTTGTAACTGCAACAGTGGCTATGAACCAGATGCCTCTGGAAGAAACTGCATTGGTGAGTTACACACGCACACCCTTTATCCATAGATGAAAGAGGAAATAAAAACATAAGCATATGTTTAACTAAGTATCCTACTCTGTCTTTGTTTCCTAATATACAATATGTAGCAGAATCAAGCCTGTTGGGTCAGCATGGCCATCCCCTGCCTGTGTGTCTTCTGATCATCTTTCCTCTATGTCTCACCTCCCGTCCACATTTTTCCTTTTACAGACACCAGAATGGTGGGCTAGCACAGCCTTAACATGCTTTAACTTCATTTCATCCTTATAAACCCTAATTTCAAGTAAGATCCCATTCTGATGTCCTGAGGGTGAGGATGTCAGCAAAACCTTTTGCAAGAGAAACACTTGAATTCATAGTATAAACTAATGAGTAAAAATAAATTGGGAGGCCGGTCAGATAGCTCAGCAGACTAAAGTATCTGCCTAGGCAGAGCCCAATGGCCAGGGTTCAATCCCTGGACTCACCCCTGGGGCTCACTGAGACTGTAGTTAAGACTGAGCATGGTGGCACACACCCATGATCCCAGCAGTTGGGAAGCTAAAAACAGGAAAATCACTATGAGTCTGATCTATGTAATGAGACCCTGGAGACCCTGTCCTAGATTCATAAAAATAAATAAATATAAAAAAAATTTTTGCTGCATTCACTTGATAAAACATTGTACAATTATGAAAAGTTTTATAACAATCCTTAAAACACAATTTAACTTTTAGAATAGAGTTCAAGATTCAAATTTGGAGCAAAACATACAAAGGGAAAAATGATTTGATAAATCCTAAAAGCTAAATATCAGAGGTGATAGAATTAGAGAAAATGCCTTTCTGACATTATCAGGCTATTGTTTGATAGAAGATAGCTGTTATTTGAAAGACTAAAATGATAACGTTAAGTAAAAGAAACATTTCTACCCAAAATACAGTTTTTATTTCTTTGTGTCACTCACTACATTTGCAAAAACAAGAGTGCAGAGATTAACGTAGAATTCAGCCTGAGTTTCTTGAAGCTCAGGGCTTACACGACCTTCTCTAGTCTCTCCTGACTGTGAAAGCAGTATGAGACATGTCCCAAATATTCCTTGAAGAATCATTTGTTTCTGAGAAGAAAATATAATGGAAAATTAATGAATACCTTTTAACTACTACTGAATGGATTCTTTGTGTAGTTTTAATTAGAAAAAGAATGCTAGATGTATGTTTATTATACATAAGTATAGAAAAAATTATTTAAACGTTTTAATATTTTCAATCAGTGCTTTAAAATATATCAAATATAATTCCATTCCAGGACAAAAAAAAAATAAATTAAGGAGAATAAAATAATGACACACCCATTACAACAACTATACATTTTCCAGGAATTCCAGAAGCTCTTAAATGTATTCACCAACGTAATAAGACTGCCCCCACTTGAAGGCTAAATCTATTTTGCTAACTCTGTGGCAGAAAGAAACTAAGTTAGAAGGATGAGTGGACTGGCCAGATAGTTCAGTGGATTAAAGCTCTTGCAAGCAGGTGCAGGGCCAGGGGTTCAGTCCCTGGCCTGTTGAGCCAGCCCCGCTCCCAGGGCACACTGAGATGGCACTTGAGATTGGGTGTGGTGGCACATGCCTATAATCCTAGCTCTTGAGAGACTCTAAACAAGCTCATCACTAGGAGTCATATCTAGTAGTGAGACCCTGAACACCCTATAGACCCTTCCCTAAAATATATATATATGTGTATATATATATATATATATATGTATATATATACATATATATATATATATATATATATATATATGTACATATATATATATGGATGGGAGGTAAAAAGAACCAAATGATAATAAAATATTTGGGGGTTGGCATGACACATGTTTAACTGCAACAATCTGCTGTCTTCCAACATTTGCCTTCAGACATTGACGAGTGTTTAGTAAACAGACTGCTCTGCGACAACGGGTTGTGCCGGAACACACCTGGAAGTTACAGCTGCACATGCCCCCCTGGCTATGTGTTCCGGACTGAGACAGAGACCTGTGAAGGTAAGAATTACTGTCCTTGCCACATTTGAGCAGGGCGCACCCAGGGGTGCATAAAGGTCAGCTGCAGTAATGAAGCAATGCAGTTGAAAGAGCTCTGTGTAAGTATTTTCTCTGTTTCAAAATCTGTTGGCTAATCTAGCAGTTTCAGAAATAGCACACATCTACCCAAATTACAAACACTGCTTTGTTGCACTCAGATAAAATATCAACAACATTTGGAACTGATATTTTGAAGTCAGTAGAAAAAACAAGGGTGGAAAAAGCCCTTTTGTTTACTTACTAAAGTAAAATATCGAGTTTCTGTTTGTCCCCCTCCCCTTTTACAAACCATTGTGACAGAGTGATCTAGGATCCTGAATCTCAGTAAGAAAGCTCTTAGATATTTCAGTTGTGAAATAAATGATGTCCAAAAACCCCTGAAATATTCTTGCTCTAAATATTTCATGACTCCTGTGAAATTTATAATCTAAGAAAATGGACTTGGATTTGGTAGCCAAAAACATCAGTGTCTGTTTCCAGTACATGGTGAGCGTATTCACTGCGGGAACAGGTACATGTGCATGTTATATCTTGAGACTTTTTATCTTTCTCTCCTTCCTTGTACTCCCGTACCATTTGGAAATTTAAGAGGTTTCATTTGGTTTTACTGATCATCCATTGGTGTTTAGAAATATCTTCCCTTTCTTTTACTACTTTTATTCTACCGTCGAAAGCACTTCAATGAGTTAAATGCTTACAGAAATCCTCATTTGCAGTGAAACACTGGCTAAATGGTGAATGCATTTGATTACATTTCTGTATTTTAATCAAAGTATGACAGATTTCAGAATAATCCATGGCATGACTACTAGTAGTCACCCTATGCAAGGCTCCCATAACATTCACAAATCCAGTTACCACTTCTGAATAGTAACTTGTTTTTAAAGACTTCATCTTTAATTATTGTGGAAAAGTCTCCTCCTTATCTGTTAAAGTATTTGTTTCTTGGGGATTCTGTTGCCAAACAGAACTGTAATTGCAAAATTATGCAAAAAAAAAGTTAGCATTCTCCCTTCATCTTCCTGTTAAACTTCAAAGCATTCTTCTGAATAGAAGCAAGTAAGAACTATTGAATGAGATGCCAAAAACATAGATGACTCCGCTGAAGTCAATGAAATGCAATAACAAAGTGCAAGTCTAAATTTGGATTGATTTGAAGGGACCACAGAAAAACAGTAATTAGCCCAAACAAAGAAAAAAAGCAAAAGAAAACCCCAACATAAAACCTTGTTTTTCTAACCCAGTTGTGGTGACTGTTGCCCTCACTGTCCAGCAGCTTCATAGACACCCTGCTAAGTGGTCTACTCATCAGTTCCCAGGAGAAGTACTTGAAGATTCCTCTACTCTATTGATGAGCAGAGGGCTCCTAAGACTTGAGGGCATATGTGGACCACTCAGTCTCTCTCTTACTTTATTTTTCCTAGTTTTTTTTTTTTTTTTTTTTTTTTTTAAGAAAGGGACTTACTATGTAGTTCAGGATGGTCTCGAACTTATTTCATAGCCCAGGCTAGTCTCAAATTCATAGTGATTCTCTTTCCCTCAGCCTCCTGAGTGCCATGATTACAGACATGCACCTCCATGCCCAGCTGAGTCTCTTCTAGAACCAGCTCAGGCTTCTCAAGCATGCGACTACAGAATCTAGTTTTCTTGTTCCCACTCCCATTTCTAACACTTATCATCCTTCTTGCCCTGAAAAAAGGTACTATGTGAAAAAAACATCATCCAGCCATGTTGTGAAGGGATAGAAAACGGGATTGCTAAAGCCTTTGCTTTTTCCTGACTTTTTACATTGTCCGTTGTCGCTTGTGTGTCAGAGAATGTGCACCTGTTAAGTCTCAGGAGACACTGAGAGCCGGAACAGCTTTGGATTTCATCTTGACTGAAAGGATGCTGTTCATTCCAGTGGTGCCTCGATCTGTGAACCTAATTTTCTCCATGATCGTGGCCACAGAGTTCACTCCATGGTTCTGGATGCAAATGAAACTAATTCTGTGACTATAATTGTGGAAAGAAATGAGTTTGTGACCTGAGGCACCACTGTATTATGACTGCTTTCCCCATCCAGTGATTTCCCTGGTTCTCCTGTGAGGGAGACAGAGTAGAAGCCAACGTGAGTGGTGTCTGAATCTGTGTGGCAGGGACCCTGAGTTGCCAGTGGCTATTTATGGTGTACTCCTTCTGTTTTAATTTGTAAGATAAAGTTGAAGGTACTGAGATCTAAACTGCCAAAGAAGTAAAGTTAGAGACTCCCCATTTACATGAGCAGTTAGGAGAGGAGAAGCTGATGATATTTAGTAGCCTAATATTAAGTGATCTTATAAATGTTTAAGCATATCAATAGTTCATCAGGCAACAATGAGGATCACAAAGAGTGACCTATATTTTATTTGTTTAACCAATACTTATTTTTGATAGAGCTGAGCCTTCTGTTTAACATAAAAGCTTTTCAAAATGTCATTCTTAGGAAAGTCCATGCTATAGAAAGCAGAAATGATAGATATTTTGACTCTACCACATTGGTAGAGACAGAAGTATGTATAATGGGAAACCCAGCCACATAACAGCTGCACTTTTTGGCTCACCATTTTTTTGCATTTTATTAAGTCTTTTGTTAAAAAAAAAAAAAAAAAAAAAAAAAGCCTGATGGCCCCTGAGCTCTTTCACTTGGGATTTCCTCTCCCTTGCAGCACACACAGTTAAGTCTGTCCGTCTGAGTCAGCTCTCTTCATTCTGTTCTTTAACTCATTCCCTGAGTTACACTGAGAATTATTAGCAGATCCACTACAAATTTTAGCTTTCTTTAGCATGTATCTATTTGCACTACTGACTTGGTTATTGATATTTCTAATGGGCTATTTTAAATGTGTGATAAATAGATCAGATTGCAACTCTTTTGTTAGTGTCAGCCATCTGGATGAGTCATGGCCATTGCTTGATCAGTTTGCTCTCTGTGAAAACCTGAGAGAATATTGTCTTTCTGGGTGATTCTCTGTAGGCACACTACACTTCATTGATCACTTTTCTCTGTGGCCCCATAATGTCCTTGAACAGAGAATTTGGGACGCCACTGAGTTATACAGTATTATGGTACAGGTTCTCTTATGTCCTGAGTCCTCACTGACCTTTAAGGGCTAGAGACAAAATATTGGCTATCTTTGTAGACCTTCTTGTTCTCTAATTTTTACTTGACAATCTGTTGTACATGGTTCCAAGATAAATCCTGAGGGGATTTAACTGACCTTGTCAGAAATAAAAGTTACACTTTTTGTTATATAGGTCTTGCTTTATCTTTACCATCCAGCAGAAAAAGTCTAACCATGAAGAATAAAAAATAAAACCATAGTAATAAGCTGAGTTGTAAAAGTCTCAAGTCAACAGCCTCCTTTTCTGCTGATAACCCACTACTATTGTGGACCATTGGACTGTTTATTGCTGCTACTTTCTCTTCATTTAATGAGAAGTAAGATTTATACTTACAGTGTTTAGACAAGATCTGTCTACGTCTTGTACTCTGAACAACTCATTTGAAGACAGTATGCAATGTACTAAATATTGTAACTGTCCTACTAACCTGTTGTGAAACTGTCTCATTGCTGTTTTTTCTCATTAAAATTAATAAAACAGAAACTTATATAAAGAAAAAAATAAATGTTTGATAAATAGCTTTATGACAGAGAAGAGCTGCTCATTTTTCAGACTGAAGTTACAAAAACTTCATTTTACATTTCTGTTTGAACTCAGAGTCTGTGAAAGTTAACATTTTTACAGCAAGTACTGTGGTTTAGATTGTGTTTCCAGTGACATAACTAGTTAAATGTAAACCAGATGTGCTTTGAAGTTTATTTCCAGGAATGTACAGTGAACTGTTTCAATTCCTGGTTCCATGACATTTATAACATAAAAACATTGTATTTAAAGGAAAACTAAATAATTGATATTTGTAGTTGTCGTTGAGTATGTTTATAGTCTTTCAGTTCATCATTGCTTATTTTAAATGGTTTTTAAAATATAATATTGATAGTTTTCATTTTGGGTGACTTTTCATAAGTGAAATCAATACGTGAACATACTGTATCCTTAGATTAGTTATACACTTCCCTTTTCATTATCCTTTCTGTGTTTCATTTTTGATGAAAGAATTTCAGTTCTCTGAATTACATGTTTTCATTGTAAGTCTGTACTATACTTATGAAACCTATTCTTTTATTTTCTAAGAAAAAAATTTACTGCATCCAACCCTGAAGCGAAATGCATTTATCTTTCCTCAATTTCTGTTTCACTAAGCTTAGAAACACTTCTTGAGTAACTTTACAGCAGCACTACCTGCCTTCTACATTGGTTTTACATTTGCATTTCAAGCATAGCAGTTTCAGCATCAGCTGTGAACCCAGCCTTTTCTAGTCATTTTGGTTTGTATTTGACCTGAGACCCTCCAGAGTAAGCTTTCGTCTTCTAGTTACTTGCTCATATGCCCTTTTCAAAAAGGAAACTGTTTTACATTAAATTCTTAAAAATTTTTAGTGGGAAAAAAGTATCCCAGTGCACTGAGAAACCATAGTGTCCAAAATAAAACATGCAGAGGTGTGTTAACCTGTTTCAGATAATTAACCAAGCAGAAGAAGAAGTCTGTATGCCACTTGTAGAATCTTGGAGATTTTCTTCAGTACTTTAACTGAACCTCATATTTATTTTTATTAGCTCAAGGATTAAACTATTTGACTATACAGGCTTGAGATCTTCTTTAGTTCATCTCTTAGTGAAATAGACATACTGTAGTTCTATTTGCTTCTGAATATCTGCAGGAATTGTTTAAATTATGACTATATGATTTGATTATGTCTCAGATCACATGAGTGACTGCAGAGGCCTACTGGACACAATTACTCACACTTGGTCATGTTTTCCCAACATTTAGGGCGAGTCCTGAGAACTGAACCCAGCACCTTGCGTGCTTTTACCACTGAGTTATATCCACAATGCTAGATTTTTTATTTTGATAAAATTGACTGTATTTGAAAAATATGCTAAGCTAAACATGTAAAACTGAAAGCCAAGTGGGCAGACCCCAGAGGAGAATTCTTTACCACCGTTAAGTTTTCGTCCTTGTTTCCTGAGTCAGGTCCAGTCTGAAGTTGAAGCCATCATTGTGATGCTTTCTCTTCAAAGTCTCGTGGACTCATAGTGACAGGAGCAGTCAGGCTTTGTTTGTTCACACCACATTGCACCTGTAATTACATCCTGTTATGGGGATAAAACTCATCCATGTTATGGAGCTAGAGGAATATATTAAAGGAGCACAAACTGAACCCTTTACAGCCCAGACTGCAAGCTGTCTACCATAATCTTTCCGAGTCCCAGTCTTATAGATGTTTAAAATGCATGTCTCTATTGCCTTTCACTTCATGCCTTGTAGATCCATATTAAAATTCCAAGAGCAAAGTTTAGCAGACATTCTGGCATAGCATGCTTTGTTGGAATGATATTTTCCAAAAATGCATGGCCATTCTAACAGAATCTTTTCCTTCTGAACTACAGATATAAATGAATGTGAAAGCAACCCGTGTGTCAATGGGGCTTGCAGGAACAACCTTGGGTCTTTCAATTGTGAATGCTCACCTGGCAGCAAGCTCAGCTCCACGGGATTGATCTGTATTGGTAAGAGTCACACATGGTACCAATATTGAGTTTCACTGCAAAGATAAGCACACACCTCAGGCCTTGCCTTGGAAAAAACAACAGGGTAAGAGTAAAGTATAATAGCATAAACTAGGCAGCCTTTAAATTTTGCTTTTAGGTTCCAGGAAGTATTCCTTTCATATACGTAGATAAATTATACTATAAGTTATAAGCATTTCCATGCCAGGCACATGTGTATGTTCTTTTGCCTACAAATGCCTTAGGCATCAATACAATGCAATCCCTGCTGCCTCTGTTTTATAAACAATCTTCTACATAAAAAATGTGTTGGAACTTGGATTCAGTCAACAAATCACAAATATGAAGATTTTAAACTTTAAACAGAAAGAGGGAATTTACTTTTTCCTTTCTTATATCAGTAATAAATTTATGGGCTCCCAGGAAGAGAAAATAAGCATCTTCTTGCTTTGAGACATCTCTGAAGAAGATTCCAAACCTTCTAAACTTGCATCTTTCAGTGTGACTCAATTATAACTCAAAGAACTAAGGCCAGTTCTTTGTAATCATATAGGATGTGTGTAACACAAGGTAATATGATCTGTCACTGACAGGAGAGATTCAGGTTGAATAAGGGCATCATTTTCGGGGGCAATTCTGCCGCTTCTGCTGGCAGTGGTTCCATATGCTAGGCCACCACTACCCTACCTTCAAATTTAATTCCATAGCTTCAGTTTTACAACATGCTAAAAAAAAAATATCTGACAGGTGTGTTCATTGGTGATTTAGCCAAAATGAATTTTATCATATATGTGGAGTACAACCACACACTGAGCATTGTCCCAGATACTAACCTGGAGTATCCTACTGACTAGAGGGCATCAAGTGAAAAATGATCTATGCAGACTCTCTCTGGACACAAGCTTTGCACTCACTGGTGAGGCACAGCTGCCACAACCTGCACCTGGCCCAGGCTGCCACCTGCCTGGGGTGTTCTTTCCTGTAGAATCCTGGACAGTGCTGGGAGGGAGCAGGTTGAACAAGTAAGCCAGAAGTAGTTCTGTTAAGGCACAGTTTCCAAATGAGATAGAGTCAGTTTGCTATACAAAGGAAATGAACTCAGCATTAATTGATTAATGTCTCAAAATACTCAACCTGTGTGCCACTTGAGCATCAAAGATGTCTTAATATTTTCTTTATCATACAAACTTATTATTTGGCCTTTTGTCCTCATAGTTGTTAATGAAACAAATAATTACATCATTCTTCCCATTGCCAACAACTAAACACCATCATATTTTCCCAAACTAGTGTATTTTGTGTTTTCATTTATTATGATCAAATTTGGGTTTTTTGGCCTATAGCCACTCAGAAAGAAATTTGCATAGTAGTTTTAAACTCATGTTAGGCATGAGTTTTTCTGCTTTCATTCATTTAAAAGATAATTCTAGTCAATAAAAGAAATAGAGAATAAAGCATAGGAAAAATTGTGCATGCTTTTCTGTGCACACTCAGTGACTCTACTTAATGATTAGGGTGCAGCTTCCTTTTCCACTGTCCAGACCTCACAATTTTGAAAGGACTAAAAATTATTCTGTACAGTACTTGAAAAGGCTTTTATCAGAACTGATATCATTAAATACAGTAGAACCAAAATTTTGATGAGTCCCTTCTGAACTGCATCCCACTGGTTTGATGGCTTGGGGTGATGGGTGTCCCTTGTCTTTGGCGTGGGCCTGTGCTCTGTCCAAAACTTGCACAGAAGTGACAATATAGTGACCTCATGTGCTGTCAAATGTAAGCTAAGTGTCTACTCTCACTCCTCACCCTAGACAATTGGCAGTGCTTGGCACACACATCACTCATTCCATCTCGAGAGGTGTTTTTGTTGTTGTTGTTTTGTTTTGTTTTTGCCTCCCAAGAGCAACTGTCTCCTTATCTATTCACATTTCCAGCCCATGTTTTTCATTTCTTGGCCCCATCTGCTTCATCCCGCTGCCCTCTGACCTGCTGTGGAGATTTCCCACGAATCAGAGTGGACCTCTTAGCTTCTCTGCATAGGCCCATGCTTCCATGGCCTTCTACCCTGACTCTCAGATGGGTGCCTCCATCTGCAGTTTCCCTACTCCTCCTGACTCGTGT
>PVJA010014689.1:0-46108 GCA_004027025.1 Myocastor coypus | reverse complement strand
GCTCTTGTTTTTTCTATATGTTTCTGTAGTTGTTTTTCCACTTCAGCATCTATTTTTTCATACATTTCTTTTTACTTCATATATTATCTCAGATCTGAGTTGCTCTATATGTTTCTGCACTTGCCTTTCAACCTTGGCTGCTGCTGATTCAGAGATTTTCTCTGCATGTTTTCCATTTTCTTTTATGGTAGTGTTTCCTGTATTTGTTTTGTGTGGACACGGGATCTGGGATTGGATCTTGCTCCTTCTCTTTGTCATTTTTTATAGCAGTGATCTTTGCACCCTGGCCAAGGTGAGCCCTGGTCCCATCGGTGGGTGAAATCTGAGCTCAGGTTGTTCATGAGTCAGTGAATGGATCAGGACCAAATCTGCTGGTTGTCCCAGTCAGGATGGCGATGTGGTCCGGGCTGGAGTTCAGGCTGGAGTTAGGGGGTGACGGGTCAGGTCCGGGATCTGGGACTTGGTCCAGACACAGGCCACCAGTGGAAATGGTGATGCCGGTTCAGGATGGGAGGCGGAGTCCAGGAGCTGGGACCCGGTCCAGGTGTCCTGCGACTGGCAGGCTCCAGTCTGGGTTGGGAAGTGGAGTCCAGAAGCGGGGATCTGCATAACCAGTAGGAATGGCAGGCGCCAGTCCAGGGTGGGAGGTGGAGTTCATAAGCTAGGACTTGACCGAGATGCCACGCGACTAGTGGGAATGGCGAGCACGGTCAGGATGGAGGTGGAGTTCAGATGCTGGGACTTACCCAGGCGCTGTGCGACCACAGTGAATGGCAGGTGCCAGTCGGGATCAGTGATCACACTATTTACATATGTGAAATGCTGAGCAATGTGAATATGACTAGCAAGCCTCAAACACAAAACTTTGACTTTTGTTTAATTTCATAAATTTAATACAATAGGGCTGGCAAGATGGCTCTGCAGTCTAAAGCACCTGCTTAGGCAAGCTTAGGCAACCGCAGGGCCCACAGTTCAATCCCCAGTGCCACATGCTGTGGCAACCCCATACCGAGGGCAGGCTGAGCTGGTCATAAAATAAAAATAAATAAATAAATGTTTTAGTTACTCTTACTCATTGCTGAGACAAATACCCAACACCCAAAATGAAGGAAGGAAAAGTTTATTTAGCTCACAGTTACTGGAGGTTTCAGTCCATATTTGACTGGCCTCAGGCTGAGTGGAATAGGGCAGAGAGCATCCAGTTCATGGCGGCAGAACAGCAACAATAGCGACAGAGACAGCCAACCAACCGGGGGAGCAGAGAATAACAACTTCAGTCTGTCTCTCTGTCTCTGTTTGTATAACATTCAGGCTCTCCACCTCAGTTTATCCACCTTAGGCTACACCCATAATCCCAGAAGTACTTAAAACACATAATCCCAGGGATCATGGATCAAGTCTCAAACTCCAGATGAGTCCTAAATCACATAATCCCAGTGACTCATGAGTTAAGTCTCAATCTATAGAAGTCCCTGCCCCTCAGTGCATGAGGCTTTGGGGGGACAACTAGATATAAACCATAACAATAAATAAGTAAATAAATAAAATAAAACATAGAGAGTGGCTACTTAAATAGACAGTGGACACTTATATAGAAGGTGTCGTTGTTCACTCACATCTCACCTTATGTAAGTAATTCAGGCACTCTATCATTTAATGATAAAGTATGCATTATAATAGTAATATATGTCATAGAGTTCAGAGATATATCACACTTACATTTATTAAATATTTCAATCATCTTAGTGCAATATAGAAATATTTATAATGACTCGAAGACTACCACTGGATTTAAAAAATAAAGTCCACTTTTCCTTATTTCATGCTCAAGTAATGGAAAAATAGGTGAACAAAGTATTGATTTAGTAATTGCTCTTTCATTATCTAAATTCATTGTCCTATGTTCCCAGCACATAAGTCAACATTTCATTCATTCTGGGAAAAATCATTTATTTTTAAGCATGTGTATAAATAGTAAATCAAATTTCTTTTATTAATATTATCTTCCCTTTATTGAATAACTTCATGATTTCATGCTCCATTGAGTTTTCAATAAAACTAAATTTGAAAATTATGTCAATAACATTTTCAAAAGATTTACTTTTATTGTTTATGCCATTTCACATTTTTCTCTTTCTGTGGACATAAGGAAAATCATATAATATTTAGTTAAAATATGTAAATATATTTTTCAATTTTCTTCAGTGCAAACTATTCTCTTAAAATATTACATTGCATTTAATAATTTCCTGGATCCCAATAAAATAGAATGTCAATTTCTCCTAGAAAGGTGATAACAATATTCAAGTTCATAAAAATTTTATTTTTCGGTAGTATTGATGTTGATATAGGAAAAAAGAAAAAAAAAAACCAACTTGCTAAAAATCTGGGACAAGTTTGTGTGTTGTATGTTATGAGTCGGTGTGAGAGAAATGACAGTGAAGACCCAATGAATTTAGCTTAAGATATCACACTGAGACTTATCTCTCTCCATGTGAGCCCTGACCCCCAGAAGCATCTCACTTTTATTTAGGGCCAAGGAATGTGCTCAGGTGCATAATCACCTTAGTAAAGAGAGACTACAATCTCTGACCTCCACCATTTGCCCAGTGCTAGGCTCTCATGATTGCTAATTAAGAAGATTCCAAGCAAGGGAAGAGACAACTAACAAAGAGCCTTCAGGGTAAGCTGTTATCTTCCTCCTTGAACCTCACCTTTCTGGAATTCCCAAGTAACAGGCCACAGCTTTCCCTGGGCTTTGTTTATCGCTCTTCACCTCTTTGAGATGCTAATTTCTTATCTCTACGTATCCCCACTTTCACTTTTTATACTGAAAAATAATAATTTTTTGAAGCATTGCGGCAAGGACTCTGTAGACTTTTGATCCACAGCTTGTTGCTGAATCTTCCTGTGATTTCTACTATATTTCTGCTAAACTGTGGGATAACATGGATCAAAGTTTTCAATGCCATTAGAGACACTTCGTAATAGATCCAGTTTGGTTCCATGAAATGGGAGTTATATAAAATGAAGAAATACTCCAATCACATTTTAAACAAGGTAGACATTGTAGATTAACAATTTGACCTCTCAACATAACAACAGCTTGTACTAAATCACTTAGTCTTTAACTCTGAGTCTAGGTGTCCTTGAGAATTCCATAAGTGTTTTAAGTCCTTGTGCCATTGTTGCACAAAATGAACAGTTTGTATACCTTGGCTCAATGCTACTCTGGCTGTAGCAGCTGTGGATGTAAAGACTATAATGATTTCAAGCTTTCCTTTTGTTCTCTTCTTTAACAGCTGCAGAACATGTTGAAACAGCATCATGAAAGGGGAGTCTTGCCAAGGGCAATGTAGTTGTATAGGAAGTCAGATTCTGGTCCTTGTCCTGAGAATATAGATGTGTAGATGTTATCCCTAGAAAAATTAAGGCATATATATATATATATATATATATATATATATATACACACACACACACACACACATATATATATATATATATATATATATATATATATATATATATATATATATATATATATACAATTGTGACATGTAATGGTAAGGTTAGAAGAGTTTCTTATAAGCAACAGGTAAAGGAGGTGAACAACACATGCCTGAGTAGAATGAGTTGTGTTCCTTTTAAATAATGAGGTTTTTTCATCTCAAATTTTTTCCTTCTGCCATCTGGGCAGGCTCCAATCTATATTAACTAACTCCCGGGCTGCTTTTCCTCTGCAGATTTCCCAGTGTATCCTAATAACTAAAATAAGCAACATTGGTATTCTGGCAGGATGGCAGAGCTGGTGGTGGAAACCTTGTATTTGCAGCTACACCTTTAAAGTCCTTTCCTTGAAGAAGAAAAAGTCCCCTTTTTTCTTCCCTTACCTCGGTGTTATTATTTACTAGATTTTTTTTTTCCATCAGTGAACTCTTCTATTGAGTGGTGAATTTGGAATTTAAATCCAATAACTGCAATTACCTTTAATACCAGAAATGACAATAAAGCCATCATAGTGATGCAGGAAGAAAAAAAAAAAATCTCTGGTGGCTGACTTCCAAATGATATAGGGAACCTCCAAATGATATATTCTTCTGGCTCCCTTTGGGTGATGATCAATCTCACATGTCAGTCTTTATGGAGGTCAGCATTTGTTTGACCTTTGGTGTTTAAGTCTGGCCCAGAGTGGGAGCATCCATCCTTAACATAGTTGCTAGATATCTTGCCTTCTGTGCTATCTCCCTTGAGGGCCTAACCCTGTCTGACTGCCAATAATATTTCTATCTAACTCGGTTGCTTGGAACATTCCCCCCTCTGAAGAAGTAACCTGAACTGTTGTGAGGGATTTATGGGTGATGACTACTCTGGCTTCTTCAAGCTGAAAGGAATCGTAGTTGGGAATCAGCAGTCAGAAATACTATCCAGAGGTTCTATCTAAAGAGACAGACACCAGGCATTTTTATCTTGGGTAGGTAGAATAGTTTAAGCCCTTTTATTTATGGAATCTGACGGTTTGTTATAAGTCCCTCTAGCTTTAGTTACAATCATCTCTAAATTTTGAAAACTCATGAAAACCAGAATATCCTATTTTTCATATTTTTAGTTACACCTTGTGAGAGATTAGTGTCATCAGCAAGCTAATTTTATTTGTATGTTTTATTCTAACTTTTGAGGTATGATGACTGAAAGGAAAGTCAGGGTTGGAGAAGAACAAAGAGACCTGTGCCAATGTCCAGCAATAGGTTAGGTTTTCCTTTGGTCCTGATTTCTCAGGGCTTCTCTGTGGACATGACAGAGACTGTCTGGCCAGAAGAAGCAGGTAGGCCCAGTGCCCTTTAGTCCTACTGGACCACCTGGGAAGCTGAGTCTGAGCTCTGGGTCCTCTGCCTCAGAGTGTAACCTCACTTTTAGCGGCTGCCTTGGCTGTCAGGGCATGGCTGGTGGGCCTCTTAAGATGATCTCTCTTATTCTGTATGGCTTCCAACATCAGTAGCAGGTGAACTTTATCATTGTTGAGCAATTCTTGGAGCTAAGAGAATCAGATGTGTTTTGAGGTCATAAAGAGGCAGCCATTTTTTAATCTTTTGTTTTCTCTCCCTGGTTTTCTCCCAGTTCCAATTATAGGACATTATTTTCTTAGTGTCCTATAAAGTATCCAATTTAAAGTGAGTCTTTTCATCAGTCGGAGGTTTTGTATCAGAATGTTTATGCTTACTCATTTTCTGGGTTCTATTTGTCCAGCTGGTACTCAAACTACTTCTCCAGTATCTGTAATAACACAAGTAAAACCTCTTCCCCATCTCTGAATAATTCCTGGAACCTATTGATCAATATATCATTTAGAAAGAAAATAGGCTATTGCAAAGGAACACTCACTTCCTTAGTATCATCAGCAGAAGACCCATGTGGCAGCCTATTTAAAAAATTTAATGTGAATAAAACTTTTTGTACTATGAACCTAGGTCTATTCATATGTATTCCCATACTATTCCCCCTTTTTTGTTTAATAAGCATTTCTTTTACACTTCTATTAGCTCATTTTATAATTGTCCATGGATATTCTAATATTTAAGTCTCTATAGAATATTAACAGATAAAAGTTATATATATTTACACAGAAATTTAGAAATCAATACCGTTTTTAACATTGTAGTAAGACAATCGTGATGACATTTTGTAGCTGGTCTCAAACTCACACCGATCCTCCTCCTTCAGTCTCCTAAATGCTGAGATTACAGGTGTGCACTACCATGCCCTGTCAAAGCCCTCTTTTAAATGCCATGTTCAATTTAGGACATTTTTAAGCAACCACACTTATCTAGGAATTAAAGAATTTTAAGTAATCTTTTTTAATATCATGGAGTAATGGCCCCACATCTTTGTAGTTGCTCTGCCTGGAGACCAATCACATTTGCATTTGAAAAGCTATTAAAATGTTTTTCCTTTAATTAATTTTTATTTTTTAGTCCACCATTTCCTTTTAACTATTTAAAAATTTTTAACAAAAATGAATGACAATTGATCAGCAGAAGAATTTGTTGGCTTATAATCACTATCAATAATTACCAAATGTTGTCAACATTGAAGGTGGATTTTAAATATTCAGTCACTACCCCAATTTGGATATCAGTTGTGTCAAATGTTCCACATGACAGGATAATTCCTGGGTATTATCTTCCTCTTTCTCCAACTCATTCTTCTGAGCATCAGAAAAGTCCTCAGAATCACAGGACAGAGGCTGAAGAGCTGGAAATGTTTGCTTTACTTTCGGATTCTCTGCTTTAGATTCTTCACCCAACAAGAACAAATTAAGAGATGTGGTGCTACCTCATATTCTGTAGTGTCCTCATCAACTGAGCCCCTTGTAAGACTGCCTTCTTGAGTCTGGAAAATCACCTGCAGACTCGATTCCTCAGAGTCAGGCTCCAAAGCCAAGGAGATAAAGGTTACATGAAGATTACACCCTTAAAGGGAGAAGTTCTTGCTGGTGTGCTCTGCACAGAGCTTTTGTAACTTGCTTCCAAACTTTTAAATGTAGAGCAGCCTTTCCCTTAATAATGCCTTTTTATAAGGAAAAATAATTATTTAAGCCTCTTTGGTTTCACTTTTACCCCCACTCCCTTTGAGTAATGTCTGAATAAGATGGACATACTCATTTTCTACTGAAGCAGAATTTCCCATTACTCTGATGTTTTGCTGGTGGTCTCACCTACTCTGGGCATAAATTTCCCACACGGTCAGGTCTCCCTTAACTCACCCCTCATCATTTCCATCCCCCCCATTGCATGCCACTTGTTGTATGTGATGAGTTGGTGCCAAAAGAAATGAGAAGACCTTTCTGAGGTCTCAGTGAGACTTACCTCTCTCAAAGTGAGCCCCAACCCTCAGACATATCTCATTTTTATTTGGGGCCAAGGAGCATGCCCAGGTGCATAGTCACTTTAGTAGAGAAAGGCTACAATCTCTGACCTCCAGCATTTGCCTAATGCTAGGTTCACACAAATGCTAATTAAGAAGATTCCAAGCAAGAGAAGAGACAACTAACAAAGAGCCTTCAGGTTAAGCAGTTATCTTCCTCTTTGAATCTCAGCTTTCTGGAATTCCCAAATAACAGGCCATAGCTTTCCCTGGGCTTTGTTTATTGTTCTTCACTCCTTTGAGATGCTAATTTCTTATCTCTACATTTGTGTTTTCTAAAATTGATGCATGATTTGTAGGAAGAATGGATTAAGAGCAAAATATGCTTATTGAGGGACAAAAAGCTTCTGTCTGACAGAGACAGATGGGGACCTGGGTGGAATGCCAAAGAATCTGCCCTTTCTAGAATTTTTTTGTACAGCAAAACCATGAGGTGAGGTAGGTCCAAGATAGGCAAGAAAGAACCATCCAAGGTGGGACAAAATTAAGGTTAAACAATAATATTATAAGAATAAATGATTAGGTAAAATTGATTATGATATAGCGGAATAACTTGATGGGTACCTGGGACAAGTTTCTGTTCTCTAAAACTGAAGAATGAATTTTAGGAACAAATAGAGGTAAAAATTAGAGCACATTTATTGAGGAAAGAAAGCTCCTGTCCTAGACAGGGACAGAAGAGGGGCCCAATGACCAGGTTGGTCCTCAGAAGTTGTCTCTTTTAGGGACTTTTATAGAGTAAAACCATGCTGTGAGGTGGGACTAAGGTGGTGGAGAACATGGGAATTTGTCTACATGGGCATGAGATGCGACAAAGCTACCATCAACCAATGAGATTATAAGCACCATCGCTCAGCTAACATTGATTAAATTCAGTACCAAATGAGGGAGTGTGTCACATAGCAATGGGCGTGAATACAGGACAGGATCTCTTCCTGTTGGGGGTTGGGTTAGTGACTCTTGAGGCTCTTTCAAGGTAATTTATACTTGTTTAGAATATCAGTTCTTGAGGCCATTCCTTAGGGAAGTGTGTGGCTATATGCACTTACTCTTTTGTCTTGAGATTTGGCCCACAGTAGGGAGGGTCTGTCTCTTCCAAAGTTGCAAAGTCACCTTGATTTTCATATTGTCTGTTTGAAGGCCTGGCCCTGTCTGACTGCCTATAATATTTCTATCTAATTCAGCTGCCTCCAATAATTTGATTGGGGTCAAATGGGGAAGCAAGTCACATAGCAAGAGGACATGAATACAGAACAGGGGCTTTTACTGTAGGGGGTAAGTTAGTGGATATTTCTTGCTCTTTCAAGGCAATTGATACCTATTTAGCATATTAATTCTTGATATCCATCCCTAGGCAGTTATGTGGGTGCATTTATTTAATCTTTTGTCTTAAAGCCTGGCCCACAGTAGAAGTGCCTGTCTCTCTTACAGTTGCAAGGTGTCTCTGTCTCTAATCCTAGCTCTTTCAAATGCTTGCCAGTATGGGCTGGGGAAACAGCTCAATGGCATAAGTGCCTGCCTGGCAAGTACAACATCTCAAGTTTGATCCCTGGTACCACACAAGGTGGAGATGAGCCCAGATCATCTACCTCTTTTTCCCAGTACTCTTTCCAGCCCTTCCACAGCACCCCCAAGTGATCTCCAATGAGCTATTGCAAAATTACCACTTCACTGCCCTCCACTTTGAAAAACTATAAATATAGCTGTCCTCCAGTATTTGTCCCCAAGGATTCTTGTGGTCTCTTGCCTTGTGGTCCTCTCCTATCTGCAATAAAAGCCTCTTTTATCTTTCCTGTTGCTTTGCTGTGCTGCCCTCACCACCTCCATAATTGCTGCTAGATAGACCCTGATGGTCACTATCTGGCTACTTCTAATACCCCTATCTAACTTAGCTGCCTACAATATCCTTAGGAAGATTTATATATATATATATATATATATATATATATATATATATATATCTTTGTGTTTGTGCTTTGTGTTGAATGATTGATTCTAGCTGATGGCTTTTTGGTAAATGAATGGATCTTCTTAAGTTCATTAAAAGGATTAGTCATTGATGAGTCTATAAGCTACATATGCTGTTGGAGGAAGTAGTTATCTGGGACCATTCCATTGAAAAGTGTGTCTTTTTTCCATCCCCTTATCTCTGGTTCTGGTTCTCTCTCTCTCTCTCTCTCTCTGTCTCTCTCTCTCTCTCTTTCTCTCTCTCTACTTCTTGGCTCCAAAAAGACTGGTGACACTGCTTCACTATGCCTTTCTACCATGAAGTACTGATTTAGGTTAGGCTGAAAATGTTGTAGGAAGCTATATTAGATATTTATCTGAGCAATGGTGCTTGTAATCTCATTGGTTGACCACAGTTTTGTCTCACCTCAAGCCTACCTAAGCGAGTTCCCATGTTCTGCACATTAGACCTGCCTCACCTCATGGTTTTATTCTATAAAACTGTCAAACAGACAGCTTCCCTGGCAAACCACTCGGGTCCCCTTTCTGTCCCTCTCTCAGAGAGAAGCCTTCTTCCCCCAATAAATATACTCTGCTCTTAATTTCTATTGCTCCTAAACTTCATTCTTCAGTTTTAAAGAACATGAACTCAGCCCAGGTATCTTTGAGGCTGGGAGTTTTGCTCTCCTGTATCAGTATCTTTGAGTCTTTGACCCAAAGGGGTAACTATCCCTTCAAAAAACTAAGAATTTCAGAAAAGACTAAATGGTTTGACTTGATGCCCCCCAAAATTAAGTACCTCACAGTACTTTTGATGGTACACAAATAAGTATACACTACACACACACACACACACACACACACACACACAGAGTACATGTGCACATACATTCATTATAAAATTCAGAATGCCAAGTGTTCAACAAAACATGTGTAAATATTTAAAATTGCAAGAAGTGTCAGCATAGAAGTATAAGAAAAGCAATCAATAGCAAAACCAAAAGTAAAATATTATAGTATTAGTAAAGGATTTTTATGAATTCATTATAAATATATACAAAAATATAGAAAGTAGCATGTGGATCATGAGTATGGAAATAGAAACTATCTTAGGCAACTAAATTAGGTAGAAATATTATAGATAGACAGGGCAAGGCCCTCAAGGACAATATGGAAGACAAGGTAAATTTGCAACTTTGGAAGAGACAGACACTTCTCTCTCTCTTTTTTCTTTTTTTATTTAGTACAGAGTCTACAGGGTCTCACTATGTAATTCAGACTCAGTAGTGATGCCCCTAGTTTCAGTCTCCCAAGCACTGAAATTCCAGGGTAACATCACACCCTGTCTCAATCACTGTCTCAGTGTGCCCTGGCATGGCATGCTGGGAATCCAACCCCAGCCTAAACACATACTTTAATCTACTGGGCTATTTGGCCTGCCCTGACAATACTTCTGCTTTGGGCCAGGCCTCAAGGCAAAAGAGTAAAAAATGCAGCCACATACTTCTGAATTGTAGCCGATGGGCATCATGGATTGATATTTTAAATAGGTATCAATCACCTTGAAAGATCCCAAATGAGTTACTAATACAACCCCTAGAAGAAGAGACCCTGTCCCATATTCATGCCTGCTTGCTATGTGAACTGCTTCCTCATTTGGTACTGGATTTAATCTATTTTATTTTATTTTTGTTATTTATTTATTTATTTATTTATTTATTTGTGTTTTAGAGAAAGGTGTACAAGGTGTTCAGAGTCTCACTACTAGATTGGACTCGTGGTGATCTGCCTGTTTACAGCCTCCCAAGAGCTGGGATTACAGGTGCATACCACCACATCCAGTCTCAATTGCTATCTCAGCAAACTGTGGGCAGGGCTGGTACAGGAGGACTGGAGACCAATACCCTGACCCTTGTGCCTGCTTGCAGGTGCTTTAATCCACTGAGCTATTCAGCCAGTCCTTATTTAATCAATTTTAGCTGAGCAATGGTACTTGTAATCGCATTGGTTGACTATACCACCTAATGCCCCTGTGAGCGAGTTCCCGTGTTCTCTACCATCTTAGTCCCACCTTACCACATGGTTTTATTCGGTAAAAGTTCTTGGAAGAGATTGCTTTCTGGGGATAACCTGTTTGACCCCCACCCCACCCATCTGTGCCTTTCAGACAGGAGCTTTCTTTTCCTCAATAAAGACTCTGCTCTTGGCCTCCATTTGTTCCTAATATTCTTTCTTCGGTTTTAGAAAACATGAACTTGTCCCAGGTACCCATCAGGTTGGGAGTTTCTTTTCCCTATATCAAAACTATCCCGATAAATATATGAAAAGTCATTAGCTGAAAAAAATCAGGCTTAATATATAATTGGACAATATTTTAAAAGTGAAAAGAGTAATACAAGCTTTGTATAGTGAATTATCAAGAGGGAAAAAAAAGCTAAAGAGAAAAAGTTAAGGGAACTCCAATCACCCATAGAAAATTAGCAAACAGTTTATTAACTCCACAGTTGGAATCTAATAAAAAGAGAAAAAGAAGGAGAACAGATATTTGAGTACATAATTTTCAAAGCAATTCATATTTAAAAAAAATATGAAGGGCATCAAGCGATTGATAGAGGGTGAGGAAGGGGAACGAAAAGGGTGAATAAAGGAACTGATACATTATATTCAGGTACCAACTCCCCACAAAAGGGAATATTTTATACAAGCATAGACTAATAAAAAAAAATCTAAAACCACACCAACAATGGTGAGCAATAACGAAGATAAAAGTAAAGCATGACAATATACATTAAAATAAAAATTGTTATAGAATATTATGGATGGAAACACTTAAAATTAGCCCCCAAATTAACACTTTTATGTATTAGAAACAAAGAAAAGTATAACCAATGGGTCTTAACAACAACAAAAAAGCAAAGAAATGATCATTTTAAAGTACTTAAGGACAAAAAGCTGTCAACAAAGAATTATTAACAGTCATTATGGCATTAGTAATCTATCTCATGACATTACAAGTGCTTAATAAAAATATTGAAATTCTGGTGAGAAGTCTATTCAAAATAATAGGTAATTTGTTTGAGATGGTTTAAATTCTCAATTCCTGCATGTGTCGTGAAATTGACTTTGTATCAAAAAATTATGTAAAGCGGGTGCTCAGTTTCTCATTGTGAAATTCTCTTGGCTCATATTAATACACACTGTAGCACTTCTGGTGAGCACCAAGAGACTTGAGACCTCTTGGTCAAGCCACTGTCTTCCACGCCTTAGTATAGAACAGATTGCTTCAATACCTGTATTACAGGTGCCAGATCTAGGGGACTCTGCTAGGCCAAGCATGCTCAGTGAGGCAAGTGGAGAATCCAACAAACCACTTGGCTCTACCTTGATCTGTCCCCTTGATGGGGGTGGGCAGCATACACAGCACATCCTCCTTCAGAGCACCGTGGCACTCTGGGCTGTGGCTAGCCCTGCCTTTCATTGCCTCAGTATTTGCTAATTGTGATCCAATTTTGTGCATTTTGCTAATGGACCCATTAGTTTTCTCTGGTTAAAACAAGAAATAAAAATAATAGGAAACTAAGATACTCAAACTTATTTAGATGGATGATAGTTTTCACTGATTGATGATTACTTTTTATCAATGTGTATTTGTGTATAGAGTCTAATTTTAAATTAATTTGAGAAGATAAATCTGTATTTCAATATGTGACACATATTTTGATTGCAGTGAGTTTCTATGGAAGTTCCCTTTTTGGGTAAAAGGAGAAAAATGAAGAAGATGAAACCTAAATGTTACCAAGTAATAGACATCTTAATCATTTTCCAGTGTTTCCTTACTTAAAATTCAGCCTAAATCCAGAAATACATTAATGAAATTGTTAAGAGTCCAAAGAAATAAATGCCTCTATTCTTTTAGTGCTGATTGGTAATTTTGAGTGGGGTGAGTTTTCAAGATTGCTTGAAAGAAAATGAAAAGCTATTGATAAGTCAGTCCCTAATGACTCAGGAAAATATAAAACAAAAAAGAAAGATATTGGAAGCTATGTTAGATTGACAGTTTTACCAATAACCCACTGCAATTATCGAACATTGGATTATGTATACAACTACTTTTCCTCTTAATTCAATGAGAAAAAAAAATTTTTGCTACCAATAATAGTTACAAAGATTATAACATCTACACCCTGTGCTTTGTATAACTAATAGGAGGACAATATACTTCGTATCAAATATTGGAAATGTACTACTAATGTGTTTTGAAACTGTCACGTTGTTATTCCTTATTAAAAGCAACAAAAAAGAAAAATAACTATGCTTATTTGAAGGATTTGTGATTTCTATATTTTCTTAGAAATAATATATTCCTAAAATCTCTTTATTTTTAAATAAATCACATTTTAAAAAATAAACATATTATTGCTTTTGATAGTTAAAAGGAAATAGTTTCTTTGCAAACCTTTCATTTCATACCTGAGTAAAAGTCACAATGTAAAGCTTCACAGCACAATATTGTACATACAGTCTTAAAATTTATACATTGAAATGTCATATAGAAAGGACTGATGTTTAGCTATTTTTTGTCAATTTTTTGTTCAATATAAGAAAAAGGAAAATGAGGATGAGAATAAACTCAGACTCAAGACTTGTAATACATAGAATAGAAAGTAGCCTTATCACTTTCTATTCTGAGAGCACGCCCTGAAAAATATTAGATATTGACAAACATAACTCTTGTATTTTTGTGACAAGTCATGTTGATAAGTCTGCCTGACGTTCTGAAAAAAATATAGGTGAGACTATATTAAACTCCTATCAGTGCTTTTGGTGTGTCATTCAATTGGATCAAATTTATACTATAAAATGTTTTTTTATTTATAAATAAGATCACATTGTTTTAGATTTTAAAATAATTATCTGTTTATTTTCTTTTACTTTATAATAAAATGTTTACAGATTTGAAGGAATATAATACAGTTTTAGTACCAGCTGTAGTAATGATTTCAAATAGAATTAATTGTATATTGCACCAATATATACATAAAATTTTTAATTGAATGAAATTGGACACTTTCCTATAATTTTCATTGTCTTTCACACTAAAAATGTGTATATAGAAATTCCAAATCCTTCAAACAAGAAACATATCATATTTAAAGTAAAACCCATTAGAATAACAGCAGATTATTCTTCACAAACCATCAAGTCAAGAGCATGGAACAAAGTACAAGTCTTGCAAGCAAACAAATTCCAACCCAGACTGATATGCCCTGCAAAACTCTCTTTCAAGTTCAATGGAGAAGTAAAATACTTCCCGGACAAAGAGCAACTAAAAAATTTCATGATGACAAGGCCAACCCCACAGTTTACTAAAATATATCCTATAGAGGTATCACAATGACCTCCAATCCATGAAGAAGAACGGAAAGAGCCCACTAAATAAGGCAAAAAAATTAAACACAGGAGAAAAAGAGGTATACTAAAGCAATCTTTCAATGATTCTTGAACAAGTATTTACATCAGCCTATTCTACAAATGGATGTCTTCACCCTATGGGTCATGATTCTGTCTTGGTCTACAGGATGAATACCAAGGAAATAGCAGTAGCTCAGTGAGGAGTAGCTCAGTCCCACAAGTGACAATTGGCCACCAGTAAGTGTCACGGACACTATCCATGTACACAACACACTAGAACTTTGTACAATGTCCTATCCCCAAAGTGTTAGAAGTTCTAGTTATATATTTGCCATTCTAGTATTTATGTTGTGTTTTATTGCTAGTAATTCTTTACTATCAGGGAAACTTTTTCTTAGTTGATATTTTTGTTATACTAACTTATTCAAATACTATGTGAGTACTCTGAATTGATAACAGATTCACACATATGATATCCCACATTCTGGCCTCTAAGTTGGACTCATAATTTGATTTAAATTTTGGAATATTGTTTTGAAATATTTAATTTAATTTTTGATTAATATTTAGTTAATTTTCTGAATGTTGTTTAATTATAATTTTTTATTTTATGATTCATACTGTATCTTTGACTTCCAGTCTACCTATAAGACATGGTATGATATTTTCTACTAGTATTAGAAACTAGTATTAGAAACTAGTAAAGAAAAAAGGAAAAAAATATATGCATATAGACATGAGAGGATAGATATACAGCTACTTTCCCTTAGTTTGTTGAGAATCAAAGTTTGCACTAATATTGTTTAGACAAGATGGCAGCTCTACATCTTGTCCTCTGAATAACTACTATGAACACAATAATATAACATGGTATTTTAATAATTGTAACCATCCTACTAGCTTGTTTCAAAACTGTTGCATTGCTATTGTACCTTTTTTGCTCATTGAAATGAATAAAAATAAAAAAAAAAATTGCCATAGCTACTTCCTCTTTACTGAAATGATGTATCTAACAGCCAGAAGTGAGATGCGTGAAGGCCTACTTAGCTCAGTTTGTAGGTACATTAGTCCAGAGTTGGACAGCTCCCAGGAAGGGCGCATAACCTTGGAGCAAGACTCATGGTATGCTAGCTGGGAAGCCACGGGGCTGAGCCACTGAGATAGCAGAAACACAAATGTATCCTTCAGGCTAAGGCCACAGTAAGCTGCTTATTTTCATGGGGCATGACTTCCCAAGCCACGCCCACTGGTGGACTAGTCCAGCGTTACACACTCCTGGTCTAGAAACCTCCTCAAATCCCTACCTACACATGCGTTATTCTTCTAGCAGCACATTTAGACCTAAGATATAAAAATAATGCTTTTTACATTTTTAGTGAGGTCATGTATAAAAAACTACAAGAGCAAATGAGAGCTATTTTGCAATTTTACTTGAAATATAAGTAATTCAAGCTACATAAAATATAGAATATGCAAGACAACAAAGTAATCCTGTTTTTGAACTTCTTTTAAAATATTTTTAATGTCAGGGGAAATAGCTCCTTTCTCAAAGGACTAAGTATGACAATGAGTTAATTCAGTCCACCTATTATGGAAACAAAGAACAAGATTCACTTCCTGTACATTAGAAGTTTATTTCAGAAAAATGTTAAGTATTCAAACATAAATAAATGCACTGTGGAAGAATTTTTCTTTGCTTATGATTCAATAGGCACAAGTTTAAAAATCATTTATGATTTTCCTAGCAAAAGTTTTCAGTGTAAACACAGCCTAAATTGTCTCACATTCCTGGTCATGTTGCGATGTGAAAGATTTTTTTAAAACAGAGAATAAACTATAAGAAAGAACGTTATTTGAAGTCTTCGGAGTCAGTGCACTGTACAACTTCTATAAGCAGAATTCACTGGTCACAAGGACATGGCCATGTTGTCTGGAGAAGAACTGTAAATATAAGTGTTAAGAAAAGCTATTATTTTCCTCACAGTTTTCGAAATCTAGATCTACAGAGAAGGCCTCTCAGTGAATGTGGGACTCTCAGTGAATTAAAAGACTCATTGTTTCTACTCCTGAGAAAATAATTACTCTTTAGAAGTTATAACTGCATTTTGATTACTTATTCATTAAAATATTTTATTAAAATAGCATTAAAGACAATGTAGAAATGAACCAAAATTGAAAAAAAAAAATGTTGACCGCATTTTTATTCATATATGGCCATATGAGGGTTTTCTATTATTTTTCTTGCTATATTTGATATCGGCATATTGGCAACGTTCATCCCAGGCAATTTGTGCTTGTCCATGATATGACTTGCTGCTGCTTTTTCCCCTATTGCCATTCCACCCCTTCCCTTCAGCCTCCATTCCTCTCCTTATGTACAAAACCGTTATTGATGCTTTTTAAATTTCTACTTCCTTTTGTTCCTGTCTTTTCCTTCCTTTCTGTCTCTCTGCTCCCATGTTCCATTCTCATTTGAATTTTTTTTTTCCATTTCCCAAAACCTATTATACATTTTTGGCCTTCATTTACACTCTCAGCTTCTTACTCCAGAGAAACCATGTGACGTAAATATGTGTGTTTGATTTATTTACTTAAGAAGATACTCAAGGTACAACCATTTATCTAGGAACATCACATTTTGTTGCGAGCCGCAGGAAGCCAGGGAATTAAGTGTGTGCAGGTGGGACTGGGCTTCCCTGCCTGGAGCAGAAAGCTACCCCAGTGTGAGAAAAACACTGTGTGAGGAAAACATCTGGTCGGGGTCAGGTCAGCTGATTGGTTGCTGGGCAACCTTGTATTATGGGATGCAAACCTTGTAAAGGTACAAACAAAGGATCCTTTGTGTGTGAGTGAGTTAGTCTCGCCCATCAGGCAGACTGGCAACCACTTAGCCCAACTTTCTTTCTTATCCTTCTTTCTGATTCCTACCGCTGCGCCTGCCCAGGGTTGAACCAGTTCGCAGTGAAGATCAAAGGATCCCTACATTTGGCCCGGCATGGGACCCAGGTATGAGGTAAGCGTGGGTGGAGAAACCACTTCCAAGAAGTGCGCACAAGGTGGGAAGTGGAGTAGTTAGAGCCAGCAGTAGTCTGCGCTGGTGTGCATTGGTGCTGGCTACTGGGTGTAAAACTTGGGGAAGGGGCTCACTAGGGCCTGGAGGGCCTCACGAAGGCTAGGAAGGGCTCATTAGGGCCAGCAGGGGCTCATTAGGGCCAGCAGGGGCTCATTAGGGCCAGGAGGGGCTCATTAGGGCCAGAGAGATAAGGAGCACAAAGAACAAAGATTGAGAGACGCCGAACAGAGGTGCGTTTGGTTGAGTTAAGAATGAGGCAAATACAGTCCCAGGAATCGCAGAGATATATGCAGGCAGAAGTGGTTATTGCATGCTTGATCCTTGTCTGTACTTTCATTTTCTGGATTGTGATTCGAAGGTGTTTTTCCACCACAAGGCATTTAGCTTGTAGTTCTCCTTTAAAGTCCAGTCCTGAGTCCAAGCCGGATGAGGGAGATGCCCCACCAGAAACTGCCTTTTCCCAAAATCTCGCTCAACCTGCAATGGGCTTTGAGGAACTACAAGCTACAGTCCCGGTTGTGGTGGCTCAGAGACGTTTTGCTAAATCTCAGATCGTGACTTATGCCTTAAGGGAGGCAGAGTCATTTCTTTTATCTCCCTTGCAATTGGCATTAAAAGAAGGCAGACAGGCGGGGGAGTCCATGGAGGGTTTTCACCATGTCTACCCTGTTTCTGAAGTTCAAGACCCCAATAATCCTGGACAAGTTATACATCTTCATGAATCCATACCCTTTATTTTTTATTTTTATTTATTTATGTATTCTTTTATGTATTTTTATGAGCAGAATAGATTTATTAAGGGAAAGAAAACTCCTGTCCAAGAGAGGGACAGTAGGGGGGTCCTGAGTGGGTGCCTCCCTATACCCTTTAAAACCTTAAAATAATTGAAACAAGCTATTGCTACATATGGTCCTACTGCTCCCTTCACTTTGAGTTTAGTAGAAATGCTAAGATAGCAGATTATGGCCCTAAATGATTGGAAGGGAATAGCTAAAGCGTGTTTAAATCTGGGAGATTATTTATTGTGGAAAGGAAATTTTTGTGAATATTGCACGGAACAGGCAGCTCAAAATGTGGTTCACAACTTAGCCATTACAAAAGATACACTAATGGGGAGGGGGCTTTTGCTAGCACAAATTATCCGCTGACCTTTACATTGCAAATATATGAGCAAACTAAACTAGCGGCGGTTAGGGCCTGGAGGGAACTCCATCATAAGAATGCAACATCCCTTAACTTGGCTTCTATTAAGCAAGGCCCTGAGGAACCCTCCCAAGATTTGCTGCATGTTTATTAGAAGCCATTGAGAGGATTATCAGTGATGCAGAAGCTGGCAAATTAATAGTGCAACAGTTGGCCTTAGAAAATGCAAATAAATGGTGTAAGGAGGCTTTAAGAGCCCATAGGTAGGGAGCTACACTCTCTGAGATGATCTGGATTTGTGTGGATACTAGCCCCTCATATGTACAGGGTGCTGCCTTGGCCCCAGTTATGTCTCAGGCTATTCATCCACAGTCAAAAAACAGAGGTCAAAATAAGGTTGTTTGCTTCTGTTGTGGGGATGAAGGATATATAGCCCGAAATTGTTCTGCTGCACCAAAGACAACATAAGACTGACTCCTTAGTTAAGCCTTCCAGTCCATGTGCTAGATGTCGATGAGGGCACCACCAGGCAGGTGAGTGCAAATCTAAAACTGATGTGGAAGGCCGACCCATTCAGGGAAACTCCCGATGGGGCCCGCCTCGGCCCCATCAAACAATGGGGGCACTTTCCCTCCCCCACCACAAGCATCCTTGATCTCTGGGGGGCCACACCAATAGTGGAGAATTGGGCCTTAGTTCCTCCTCCCGACTCCTACTGACTCCAGATATGGGCCCCCGAATTGTTCCTAGTGGAATCTATGGACCTATGCCTCAGGGTGCATTGGGAATCTCACTTGGTTTCAGTTGTCTCAATGTAAAAGACCTACAAGTTTTGCCTGGTGTAATTGAAGCTGATTATACTGGAGAATTCACAGTTAACTATTCAGTCTATCCAAACTACTGTTCAAATCACTCCAGATACTCCCATGGTTCAGTTGTTCATTTTTCCCTTGGAAAATTTTAAAGGTTTGATAAATAAAAGCAGTTCAAGCCAGGCGTGGTGGTGCATGCCTGTAATCCCAGCAGTTGGGAGGCTGAGGCAGGAGGATTGGTGCAAGTTCAAGACCAGCCTGGGCTACCAAAGTGAGCTCAAGGCCAACCTGAACTGCATAGCGAGACCCTGTCTCAAAAAGACAAAAAAAAAAAGGAAAAACAGTTCAAGTGTTTTAGATCTCCTAATACTTACTGGGTCCAACAGATTAAACAGAATCGCCCACAGCTGGAGTTAACCACTGAAGGAAAAGCATTAAAGGGCTATTGGATACAGGTGCAGATGTTTCAGTTATAGCTCAGCATCATTGGCCTGGGGCATGGCCTCTGGATAAGGCCACTACAGCTTTACAAGGGGTGGGCAAGGTTTCTTACTCTTGCAGAAGTGCTAAGTTGCTATGTTGGAGGGATGCAGAAAGCCATTCGGGATATTTCTCTCCCTATGTCCTCCTCCATATCCCAGTCAGTCTATGGGGTCGTGACATTTTATAGGATATGGGAGCATTTTTGGCTAGTCCTAATTCCCTGGCTTCCTGTGGCTCCCAAAAACATTTACCCTTCTTTATGACAGAAGAGTACTCTATTATATTTAAAAAAAAATCTTTATTCTTTTTGCATATTGGTGGGTACCTGGGCAGTTTCCAATATTTAGCTGTTACAAACTGTGCAGCAGTGAATGTGGGGACGCATGTATTGCTGCGGCATGATTCTTGCAATCCTTTTGGAAAGATGTCAAGAAGAGCAATGGCTGGGCCAATCTGCTCTGAGATTTTGAGGATACTCCACATTAACTTTCCACAGTGACTACAACAGATTTCACTCTCACCAACAGTGATTTTGTTATGATTGCCATTCTTTCTGGAGTGAAATGAAATCTCAGGGCTGTTTGAATTATCATCCCTCAAATGATCAGGATGTGAACAGTTTTTTAATTTATTTACTTGCAATTTGTTTTTTTTTTTCATCTGAGAAGTTTATGTTCATCTCAGATGCTCATTGCTGATGAGGTCTTTGGATTTGGGGTGTCCAAATTTTTACATTTCTTTATCCACTCTGGACATTAGTTGTTTAGCTGAAAAACAGCTGGCAATATTTTTCCCACTCTGGGTTGTCTCTTTACTCTGTTGGTGATTTATTTTGCTGTGCAAAATCTTTCTAATAAGATGATGTTCCAGTCTTTGATTCTTTGTAATATTTCCCGTGTTATCAAGGTTTTGTTTATAAAGTCTTTTCCTACGTTTATATTTTTAAGAATTCTACCCATTTTCTCTTCGACCACATTTAATGTTGCTTTAATATTTTGAAGTATCTGTATATTTCTGTATATTTCTGTAAAAATCTGTATATTTCTTTTGTGTTTTTCATTTTATTAGAATAAAGATTCTAGAACTAGGTGTTGGTGATCTTCTAGATTTTAGGGTTAGTTATCTCATGGTTTTTATACCTAATTGAATTTGAGTCTTTTCTTTCTTTTTTGATAAAGTTGGATAAAATTTTTATTAATTTTTTTCTCTTTCATGAGCCAACATTTACATTCATTGATTCTTTATTTTGTTTTCTTAGTTGCATTAGTTTGGTGCCATTCTGATATTTTTTGTACAGTTGATGTATTTATGATAGTGTTATATTGTGGTCTTTGTTTATGATAATTGTATTAATATTTATTTGATTTTTCATGTTTGTGAACATTTGTTTTTGTAAAGCTATGTAAACTGATATTTGGTATATATACTTTTTTGAGTGTTATCTTTTCTTAGAGTTCACTCTTAACAGGTTATGTATTTACCTTCTTGGTCTCTCTTGATCAGTCTTGGTTTGAAATTATTTTGTCCATAAATAGAATAACTATCCCTGCTGTTTTTCTAGATTCCTGTTGTGTGAAATATTGCTTTCCACTTTTTGAGCTAAATGTTTGTGTGCAGCATATTGCATATTGTTGGACCTTGTTCCTTGGCAATCTTTTTCATTTGAGATTATATTCTTTTTATTTCTTTCTAATATGTACTTTGTAACATTCTGGAGAACTGGTTTGGTGGTCACAAATCTCTTCAGTTGTTCCTTGTCATAGAAGCATCTTATCTCTCAAATGATTTTGAAAGACAGTTTTGCAGGGTGTATCAATTTGGGTTCAAACTGTTTTCATATAAGACTTAAAATGTTTCACATTTGCACTATTTGACTTAAAGAGATTTATGTTGAAAAGTTTGCTATGATTCTGATGGGCTTTCCTTTATAGTCTCTATCAGCTTTTAATATTCTATTCTGGTTCTAAATTATGGGACTTTTGATTGTTATATCCCTTGGTGTAGAATTATTTTGGTCATGCCTAAATGGACTTCTGCATACCTCACTTATATGTAATGTCAAATTCTTTTTCCCTACTTGGGAAGTTTTCTTCTATTACTTCTTTTTTAATGTATTTGGTACAGGGTCTACAGGGTCTCACTACACAGATAGGATTTGTAGTGATCCTCCTGTTTTCAGCCTCCAAATCACTGGTACTACAGGCTTATGCCATCATTCCCAGTCTCAGTTGCTGTCTCAGTGCACCCTGGAGTGGGAACAGGGCCGGTAGGACAAGCCTGGCATGTAACCCCAGTCCCTGCATCTGCCCAAGCAGGTGATTTAATTCACTGAGCTCTCTGCTGGCCCCTTTTCCATTACTTCTTTGAACAGATTGTTAATTCTTCTCACTGTCTCTTGTTTTTTCATTGACTGTGAACAGTATTATGTTGCTCTTCTTTGCATCACTTTCCACCTGTGAAACTGATTTTTCATGACCACTTGCTATTTTTATTTTTATGATTTCTAACCACAATACTTTCTTCTGGGTCTGTTATTCTTTCCTCATATTGGTACATTTTCCTGCATATGCTTCCAATGGAATTTTTAATCTGCTAATTAACTGTTTGAATGCTTCTTCTTTTCCGTCTCTTTTTTTGTTGTTGTTGGCATTCATGTTTTCTATCTTCTTCCTAAAATCCTCTATTTTTTAAATCTGTATCTGATCTAATCACTATTCATTTCTTTCATTATGGTTTTCCATCTCTGTATTTATCTTCAAGAATATTTTTATTTGATTTTTCTAGAACCCCCTTCATCTGCTTTGTTATTCTTGCTGTTACCACTTTAGAGTTCAGGTGAGTGACTTTCAAATTGTTTCACTTCAATGACCTCTGAGTTTGCCTTTGATGACTTTGATGACTCAATTTGAATCTTGCTTAAGTGTCTTTCCATTTTCAAGTTTAATTCCTGGGCTGATGTTCATAAATTATTTATAGTAGGCAGCTTTATTGCTAGTATTGAGAATGTTTATGTAATGACTATTTATCAAAGATGTCTGCCACGTATAGCTGGCTTGTAGGTTTTGAGTCTATTGTAAGCTATTACCCCACTGATTTATTGAGGATGAGAAGTTGCTGTCTGTTTGGTCAAGTCCAGAGTTCTTTGGCACTTGCCTATACTATTGTTTATTACACTTAGGAAACCTCAATATTGGCATATCAGGAAAAAATAAAACTATTTAGACTAATCCCATCATCTTGTCTAAAGTAATATAGTTTAGCCATAATTATAGCATCAAACACAACCTAAAAGATGACAAACTATAATGACTATTATTTTGCCACCTTTAAGTATATAAATTATATTTGTGTTTATATAACAAAATCTCAAATAAACTAAAAAATTGTATATAGTAAATATGATCTCAGAATGACAATTTTATACTCAGGAGAGAAAATTTAAAAGTTTTTAGGTGCAATAGAACTAGAAGAAGAGGAAGAGATTAGAAGCAAGGCTGAAAGACAAAATAAGATTACATGAACTTTGGGAAAGTAAAGAATACAGGAAACAAAAGACAGGGAAGAAATAAAAAGAAGAACAGAACAAAGTGACAAGAAAATTTTATATTATTAGAAATAATATAGAAGGAAGAACAATTAAGGTAAAGAAAAGAAAGAAGTAGAACAGAAAAAAATTAAATTTCCATTTCGGTAAGTGTTATTCCTACAGTCAGTGGTACAAACAGTGGGCAGATAGAGTTCAGATTTGTGAAGATTAATCCCAGCAAACCAGATAGAGATTTGTGGTAGAGTCAGAGATAAGCCAAACAAATCTGCACCTTTTGTTCTACTGAATTTCAAGCAGGTTTTTGGCTGTGAGGCTAGAACCTGATTTGTTCAGTTTGTAACAATCTGTGTGCTTCCTTCTGTTTTGAATTTAGTTTCTTGACCTCCTGCTGACTTGAACTTGGCTGTGCCGTACCTTGGCATTAGTACTCACTAGATGGAAATGGTCTGATGTGCTCTGAATTCTGAGTTCAGTTGACCTATGTCCAAGACAGCTATGGACCAATCCTCTCTAGGGGGCCTCAGAACCTTAGATACTCACCAGCCACTAAGTATACTGTGTCCACTTCTCTGTCCCACTGGTGCATTTCCTCCTGGAGCACTCTGGGTTTGCTGTTAGTCATGATGTATGTGCAGGTTCAAGTTGCCCTCTTCACAGTGAGAGAGGGCTTGGAGGGAGGGCAAATGTTTCTTGCAGTCTTCTACAGGGTCTGTCTTTCTCTTGGCCCTTCCCGTGGGCTTCATTTCTGTACCCATTTCCCTCTTTTTCTCTTTCTTGTCTTGACCACCAAATATTGCTGAGACTGTTTCTCTGTGATCAAAGTACTCATCTTCCCAGAAACATTTGACAACATTTTTTGTATAATTTTAAAACAAAATGATTTAGTTATTGCAATTTTTTTAGGAATTATAAGTAAAAGATGTTTTTCAAGATCACATCACTCATTTTACTGCAGAGGCAATGTGATATTGAAACAAACTCAACTTTTTATTTAATACTTATGTATTATATAAACTGTTGACAATACATGCTATTTTTCCCACACTTTTTAAAAAAAGATTCAGAATACCATAAATATCCATATACGAATATACGAAGATACGAATATAAGAATAACGTTACAAATTTTAGTCAGAATCTATTTTTTGAGAATTATTTTTGCTACATTTTGTATTTATAGAGAAGGGTTCATATTATGAGTAGTCAAATGAAAGACAACTTTTATATTCAGTTCTTTGAAACATCTCTGAAAGGTCTTTGGCAACCATTAGAAACCTAAAAGAAGAAACTTAAACTGAGCTCCTGGAGGTAGTTGCCCCAATTATTAAAGGGAAATTGTCAGTAAAAACCTATTTTGATACAGTTTCATTCTTGAAGAAGCAAGCTCTGAGATAACTCAAAGACAGCAATAATGGCCTCACAGGAAAGCTTCAGAAAATAGGAGGAATTGCACTCCAGCTATTGTAACTATTAGCAGCTCTCCCTGTGCTGCAAGGTCCATGTGTTTGACTATATCAGTACAGTTCTGAGATTTAGAACAAAGGTAGGGGAAGCTACCTCTGCCTTCCCACAGGCAGTTTTCAAAAAGTAGAAGAGCATAGATATCATCAGGCAAACCTAACTGGTAAAACATAGAATTATGATAAAAATTATATCACACTAACTCCACAACGGAGTTAAGTTATACATTGTATTATTGGCTACTTTTAAAATTATGAAATACAAAATGAATGATAGCTTTTCTAAGTAGTAGGTGTGTTACTTGAATTACATAATTTATGCTAATTATATAAGTATTTCTAACCTATTTTTACCAATGAAGAAAATTTCTATAGAACATTGTGCATATTAATTCCTACAAATTTTCTGGCTCCTATACATAAAGCCCTATGATATGAAAGATTCAGTAGGGAAGATTTTTATTTATTATTATTATTTTTAATTTTATTAATTTTAATGAGAAAGAAATAACGAGACAGTTTCAAAACAGGTTGGTAGAACAGTTACAATAATTAATACATTGTTGTCTTCATAGTAGTTGTTCAGAGTGCAAGATGCAGACATGATATCTTTTACACTATTAGTACAAATCTTTGTTCTCAATGAACTAAAAGAAAGTATCTGTATAGATAGTGCAATAGTCCATTTAAATGGATTCTAATAAATGAAATGCCCTTGCAATAAGCCTTTTAAATCAGTGAGGCATGACAGCTTATGATGAACCCATTAATTTAATATTCTTTGGCATAACATATTATTTTTCTCATCAAACATTAATTGAAATATAAAAATACTAGTCTATTGGCTAGTCCCTAGGAACAGACTTTAATTATAAAAAAAGCATTATGGGCTGATGAGATATCTCAGCAGACTAAGTGCCTGCTTGGGCAAGTCCAGGGACCTGGGTTCGATCCCTGGCACCACAGGCCCTGCTGAGCAGACCACTGAGATTGGGTGTGATGGTGCAGCAGTGGGGAGGCTGATACAGGATGATCACTACAAATTTGAGCTGCATAGTGAGATTCTGTACCAAATACATTAAAAAAAAAGAATTTTACCTAAGTACTCCAGGTTGTACTCTCAAGTAAATTAAAAAATTTGTCAAGACAAGAGCAGTATCTTTTTCATTTATAGTCTTACGTAGTTTCTGTTCTACTGCCATGAAAACAGAAGATCATATATGTTTAAATTTTTTTATTGTCTTAGGAGTATTAAAGAAATAAATTGCATTCAGTTCTAACAAAAACCTTTTGGGAGAGCTAGGTGATATTATCTCACAGTCCTGCTATATATTAAAATATTTCAAGAGGAGTGCTTTGTGCTTTGCTAACTCAGAATACTTTTTTCTCTATCTAGTTCTAGTCCCAATATTTCTGTGAAAGTAAGTTACATTAATCCTCAAACTGTTGTTTTAACATCTGCAAATAAAGAAAATCTCTGTCTACATATAATATACTGATAGCATTATTAGATACATATACACAATTTATTAGAATTATTGGTCATCCCATAACAATAAGTTAATAGTGGTTTGTTATTATGTTCTAGAAATTTTCAACTAAGTGTGCCATGTTTGTTATTGCTACTATACTAAATTTCTAGTAGTGGATTGGTTCAATGTCAATTTGTCTTATATACCTAAAAGTCAAATGTACAAAACCAGATTATCACTGTTGCACATCAAGATGTTGATAATACTGTATACCTTCTAGAATTGTAGGGAAGAGTCAGTTCTCTTGCTTTCCCAGCTTGCCAAAGCGTTGGTTCATGATTTTGAAAGTTTGACATTGCATCTTTAACTCTCTTTGAACCTCTCTTTCCTTTTCTGTTGAAATTTTGTCTTGCAATTCCTTGTTGCTCCTGCAAGTTTAACACAGTATCTTTAAATCTCTGAAATTGTATCTTTTTCCTGTCTATTGCATTTACCAAAGACTCCTTCTTTTTTAATGTATTTGGTTTTTATAAGGTTTCATTACATAGCTCAGACATGTGGTGATCTTCCTGCTATCAGCCTCCCCAGTGCTGAGATTACAGGCATGTACCACTAACCTGGACTCTGTGGCTGACTCAGCCCAGGCTGGGGAGGGGGCTGGCACTGTATGTGGTGCTGGGAATAGAACCGTGGTACCTGCACCTGCCTAAGCTTTCCTAAGCAGGTGCTTTAGTTCACTGAACTATCTCGTCAGCCCCAACAAGGACACTTACAATTATATGTAACTTGCTTAGAGAGCCCTGGATAATCTTGCTGTTATGGCCTCTAGGTATTCATACCTGCAAAAGCCATTTCCTGAGTAATGTCCAGAGAACTAGAATGTAGAATGAAAGAGATGATTATTCTGCCTACACAGTGGCCATAGTGAATCCAGTATTGGCCTCACTCCTTTCACTGAACTCAGTCTGACACATGTACTTCAGCAATGATTAAGTTCTTCACTCAGATTACTTAATCGTGACATTTATTTTGGTGAATTATAAATACTTAACAGGTTCTATTGAGGTTATTTTTACTTGAATGATAAATGTATGTTTGGTGCAACATATTAGCTATTTTGACACTTTAGAATGCATAGCTTCCCTAAGGTAACACAGGCGCTGGAGGTAGGCAAAGATTGATTATGTGCACAAGCATAAACTCTTAATGGCATCTCATTGATATCCACTTAATTGTTCCTGTACTCAGGAGATGTCTCTCTATGTGTTGCTACTTCATTATTGTATAGGATAAGATTTTTGTGAGTCCTATCAAAATCAATTACTGTTTGTTCATTTTGAGGGTCCAATGAGGCAGAGAATTATCCTTCAACTTATTTCTAAAGTCATTTATGAGCTGATAGGAATCACGTACTGCCTCAAGCATCAGACCTGTGAAGTATTTGCAAAAATTCATGCTTAGACGCTTAGAAATATACTAGCTATGTCAAAATAATATTTAAGGTCAATGTTTTATTTATTCTAAGGTCAGATCTTTATGTTATTTTTATTACTAAATAAATCTCTAAAACCAACAAATCCTGTTGTTTTTAAAGCAAACTAAACTCAGAAACTTCATTAAAACTTTCAAAATCAATCATCACATCAAACATAAAGGGGAAAATGATAGTAGCAGATCAGATAATCCCCAGATTGATCTACATTAAAATTATATATATAATTCTTCAAAATCTGTTAGCAAGTTAATTAGTCATTATAGAATACTGATTTCAAAATATATATGGAAAGCAAGAAACAAAATAACAAGAATCAAAGTTAAAAACAAGATTCACACCGCACAAAATTTCAGGGTTTACTGTTAACATAGTAATCATGACAATGTAAAATTGGTGAACATGAGAAGTCAAGGACAGAAGGTGAATAATCCAGAACCAGACACATGCAAAAGAGTCAATTGGTCTTTGATAACCTAGCATAGACGTTTGATGGAGAAAATTTTGGGGATGATGGGCAACTGGACAGCACATACACACAAAATAATAATGAATGATCCTTTGACATATTTCACATGAATTAAATAAATATGGATCATAGATACGAATGCAAAATATAAGACTCACTAATTAAGGAAATAGCATTGAAGAAACTGAAGGTCAATTTGTGTTTGGTTATGACTTTTATATACAACATCAAAATTACAGTCCATGTAAGTAACCATACTGAACTTTAATAAAATAAGAAATAAAAACCTAGCCTGTGAAATATATTGTTAAAGGAATAAAAATTTAAGCAACAAAGGAAAAAAAACTACTTTCAGAAACATACATCTGATTTTCAAAACACAAGTCTTAAAGCTCAGCAACATATAAAAACTCAATTAAAAAGCATGTGGCTAATATAACACTCCACCAAAGGGGTACACAGATAGCAAATGAGCTTATAAAAGGTTTTAATATCTTATGGCATTTTTGTCATTTGATATAAGTGATAAGTTCTCATGCTCTATATAGTTGAAATTGAGTTGGAAATCACACATATATTTGAAAGTAGGAGGAAGGAATAAGTGTACTTGGTAATGAAACAAGGAGATAATGCTCATTGTAAAATGCTAAAATCCAAATTATTGGCTGCATTAAATGATGAATCAGGACATAAAGCAACAAAAAACAGCACAGACATTTGGAAGGGTAAAAGTCTTAATGCTGAGACTAATTTTTTCAAATGATTCAGTGATTATAATACTAGATATTTACCAAAACAAGATGAAATCATACATTCACACAAAAACCCTATCATGAATGCTTATGACAACTTAATGACCTAATTGTCAAAGCTTGGACACAGCAAAGTAGTCCTTAATAAGTGAGTGTATAACCCATTGTAACATATGCATAAAAGGGATATTATTCAGAATAACAACGCAAGCAAATCATGAGCTATAAAGCTGTATACCTTGATGCATTAGCAGAGAATTATTTTAAATTCTTAAAGCGAAATGATGTATGCTTTTTAACTGTATTCCATCCCAGAATGGGGAAACCAGATATTCAGTGCATACCTTAGTGATTACCAGAAATGTAATTATTTGTCATGGTTTAGAAGTTCCACGTCCTGATTCGGTTGAAGATCAAAGACTATTCATCTATCAAAAAAGGAAAAAATGGACGCTAAAATGGGTGTGGTTTAGTATAGGAAAATGTTAACGATGTTGGGTAATAATGTAGGAAAACAATTAGTTGCAGCTAAAAATATTACATGTACCCTAAATATTTATCTGCATAGGTTTAACCAGAATGAAATAGTTTTTCTTCTGATATAATGCTATGTATGTTGTCCAAATATATGTATTTTAGCAACATTTTCAGAAATATTTGCATTTGAATAATTGGTATCATAATCAAGATACCCAACAAAGATATATTTTATTTTATGAATTACTACTGTTTCCCATGTCACCAGGCCATCCCTGGTGATATGGTCTAATTTTTTCTACCATGTAGTACCCAATTCTATAATTTTATGTTTTGAAGCAGAAAGTATTCTTTCCTAAGATATTTTCACTTTAATTATATTTTAAATTGATTTAGTTATAGGAATTTACTGAAAACCTTATTTATTGTTGAATCTATTGCTGACACACCAATTTTCTTTCTTTCTTTCTTTCTTTCTTTCTTTCTTTCTTTCTGTCTTTCTTTTCTTCCTTCCTTCCTTCCTTCCTTCCTTGCTTGCTTGCTTCCTTCCTTCCTTTCTTCTTCTTTTTCTCCTTACTGAGGATTGAACATGAGACCTAGTACTCGTCAGGCAGGCACTTACATTGCTAAGCTCTCTTCCTGGCCCTAATACACCAGTTTTAAAAAAAATTTCCATTTTTATTAGTACACGTTTGCAATGCTCAGTGCTTATGTGAAGTTGGTACAAATACATAAAAAAAAAAAAAAAAATCATTCCTTTGTCATCCCATTTCATTCCATTCTCCATCCATTACTCATACTCTAGGTCTAGAAAGATCTATTTCATTACTTCTTCTTATCTTTGCTTTATTTTTTTCTGTGTTTATAATTTGGGGTTCTGACATAATAGAAATCATGAGATATTTACGCTTGAGTGTCTGATTTATTTCACTTAATATTATAGTCTCAAGGTCATCCATTATCCCACAAATGACACAAATTTATCCTTTGTAGGACTCCATTGGTCTCTCAGTGTACCCCAGGAAGAATGAGGAAAAGATAGACAAGAAGATAAGAGCTGAGTCAGGTGGTAGCCTATTGCCTGATTGGCAAATGTCCCCCAACAGCAGTAGAGACATTTATTTGTACCTTTGAAAAGTTAATATCATGTGACGTGAGGTTGCTTAGTAACTAATAGTTGACATTAACCATGCAGGATGCTATTCTCAGGGCTGAGGTAGTGTGACTGTGTTGGGTACTGACGCCTACTCCTGCTCTCACACATTTGACCAATTTCCAGCTTCAGTGCCTCCCAACATATTTCCCTTTCTTATTTTGTTGTGTGAATGATATTTCATTGGAGTTGGAGAAGCTGCATTTGGAGAACTCTTTAAAAGACCTTTTCATTTTCGATGCTAGTTCAAGGATTTTTATACCTGTATACAGCAATTTAACCCTATAAAGTCCAATTGTCTATAATGGTAGTGATTTACCAGTACAGCTAGTAGTTGTTAGAAATTTTAAGTGATTAGAGCATATATAGCTGGCATAATATTATGGAATTGCTTTTTACAGCATTTTGTTATACATTTATGCTGGATGGGTAAGACTAAGTTAAAGTGAGACCTGCCCAAATGAAAAAAAATAACTTTTTCTATCTAATAAGGTCAATTAAATGTCAGGACTTACCTTGGAACCATGTACAGAACTATTTAGATCTTATATTAGTGTTAGCCATGGATGAGTCACAACCATTGCTTGAAGAGGCTGTTTTCTGTGAAAGCTTGAGAGATTTTTTTTTCTCTCCATGTGACTTTCTGTAGGCACACTCTACATCATTGATCACTTCACTCTGTGATCCTATAAATCTCCTTGATCAGAAAATCATGGACTTAACTGAATTATAGTTAAGATTCTCTTATGTCCTGAGTACTCATTGACCTCAAAGGGCTAGTGACAAAATATTGGCTATCCTCTAGACCAATTTCTGTCTTTCTAATTTATTTATTTATTTATTTATTTTTGAGGCAGGGTCTCGCTATGCAGTTCAGGCTAGCCTTGAGCTCACTTTTGTAGCCCAGGCTGGTCTCGAACTCACACCGATCCTCCTGCCTCAGCCTCCTGAGTGCTGGGATTACAGGCGTGTGCCACCACACCCGGCTTGTCTTTCTAATTTTTGGTCTCCAAAAATTTTTAGTCTCTCAGTTGTTAAACAACCAGAAGACAAACTAAATGACGTAACTGTGTAATGGAAGCAGTACATTTAGCATTACTATCTTTCCGAGTATCAAACACCTTTGACATAAAATGGAATTTTAATTTCTACCAACCATAGCTATTCTAACATTTAAATCTCTATAGAATATTAGAGTGCAACAATTACGTATTTTCACACAAAAATTTAGAAATGAAAACCATATACCACTCACAGCATGACAATCTTGATGACATTTTGCGCCATGTCTAAACTTTCATTTTAAAATAGCATGATCAATCATGTATGTATAACACATAAAAAGATTTTATTTCATTTGTCATCCTTTAATGTGAGAAACATCACAAATATTTGTTAAAGGTAGAGGTCTGAATCTGAAACTCTTACCATAGTAAGCAATCTTTGTTTTTCCTTTTGGAAGTCCAATATTTCTGGAATCATGAATACATTAAGTACACCATGAGATTAACTAATTGCTATTCACATAGGAACCTTTGTTTCTTAATTTAGTTTTGTACCAAAAGAATCTTTCAAGAGAAAACCATGCTATAATTTTTTTTCTGAAAAAACATCTTTTAACCAATGAACAAAATTACTGAGATTGTCTTCCAAGAGACTATGGAGATAATTGGGGGCTCCTTATTAATGAACAAAAATTGTTCACCCTGCTGTCTACCAGCTGGAATCCTGTCCAGTAACCTCTCCCCACTCCAATGAGTTTTTGTAAATTATCTTAAATTTTTTGATACTTATGAGTAAACCAATTGTGATATCTTTTAGACCATCTGGCATACTTGGGAGAAAGTATGCTTTTAAGTCTGCATCCCAAAGCTCAAATAACATGAAAAGCAGCAGCTCATGAAAGACATGAAAACACAAATACACAGAACACACAAACAGCTTTACAATATCAGAGTGCACTCAATAAATAAATTTTGACCAAATTGAATTATAATAACTCTATTACAAGTTTTAGAAATTTACATTTACAAATAGACTAGTCAGATTTTATTTTTCAATTAGCAGAGATCTCTTACCAGAAAAATTTGGAATAGATTTTTTTTTTATCTATAGTTGATATGCATATTTTACATTTTTGTATTTTGTTGTGTCTTTGTATCAAAACATCAATTTGCACCTTATATTTCCATATTTTCAGTTCCTTCAGTAGACTCCAGGTCAAATCTAGCCTCACTGTTGTTAATGGCTCCATATCTGGATTCATGATACAGCTTGGTAGTATGCTCTGGTACCCAAATAGGTTGTTTAGCATTCTCTAAAAGACACAAGCATATCCTTGTCCCTAGGTAAACAGTAGACTGGTCCCTTCCGTTGTCCAGCATGGAGATCTCTCCAGATGACCCTTCTTAGCCTATTTTTCTTTTACCTGGTGGATTGTTCTCTCTGCTGCTGTACTTCCATCTTTTGTAGTATTTTAAGAATTAACCATATATACGGCCAAGTGAAGTTTGTTATGAGACATGAATTTTTAAGAGAATGAATCCTTTTGTTTTCATAATTTAATTTTGATTATAGGCTGATCATGTTCAAGTATTCCTTGGTCTCGAGGGTTATAAGGAATTCTTTTTTTTTTTTTTTTTTTTTTTTTTTTTTTTTTTTGTCTTTTTGAGACAGGGTCTCACTGTGCAGCTCAGGCTGGCTTTGAGCTCACTTTTGTAGCCCAGGCTGGTCTCGAACTCACAACGATCCTCCTGCCTCAGCCTCCCAAGTGCTGGGATTACAGGCGTGAGCCACCACGCCCAGCTAAGGAATTCTTTTGATAAGCAATATGTGCAAAGTTTTATCACACTTTTCAAATACAGCACTTGTATGTGCTGGGCCATTATCAGTCTTAAGTGTCTGCGGGCAGCCAAAGGCACTACAGGCATTCAAACAGTGAACTATGACATGGTTAGCTGCTTCACCAATGTTACAGAACAAAAAATGAGTCCTAAAGAAGTGTCCACCAAAACACAGACCCAACATAAAGGACCTAATTCAGGAATGTGTGCGACATCCGTCTGTCGAAGATGAGTCAGTGTAATCATTGGAGATTGACCCCTATAAGGCGGGGAAAGTTTATTATACTTAAGGAACATTGTTCAACAATTTCTTGGGTCCCTTTTCAGCTCAAACGAAACTGTTTGCATAAGGCAGAAATATAATAATGAAGTGGCATGAGATGCAGAAGGCTGTTGAATAGCACCTGAGGAAGTAATGGTGACATCCAGAAATCTGTTTATGGTGGTATTCCCTTTGGTTAGGGGTCCTGGCAATGGAGAATGAGATCCCATATGACCCATAAAACAGGGAACATGGTATGACGACTTGGATAGTGTGGAGTAAATGAAAAAGATCTTCTTGGCCAGTGTGCAGTGGTAACTTCAATGTAATGTAATACACCATAATCACTGTCTGAAAGGCAGTAATTGGAGTGGATAAGTGATTTTGTGAGGCCCGTATGACTGCTTATAATTCAGAATTTTGCAGACGACAAACCTATGTCTTGTGTTCTGGAAGAAGAGGATGCTACATAACCTCCCTGATCCAACAGTGGCCCATCCATGGAGATGAAGATGCCCCATGCAATTCAGCCTATTATTATTATTATTAATTATTAATGTGTTTGCTTGTTACAAGGTCTCGCTATACAGCTTGGCCTCATAGTGATCTTCTTGTTTTAAGCCTTCCCAGCACTGGGATTACAGAACAGAGTGCACTCACCCTGGCTGGCTCAGCTCACCCTGGGGGCATGGCTGGCATGGCATGTGGTGCCAGGGATCAAACCATAGTCCCTCTGCTTGGTCCACTAAGCTATCTTGCTAGTCCCCTGAATTTATTTTTGAAGAGAGGACAAAAGGTGTAGAGAAGCAAATTGCACTAATTTTTCTAAAGGATAGTGATAGTTAATAACATAGGGGAAGTTAGCCAGAGAGATTGCCAAAAAGATGAATATGGCCATAACTATTTTTCATTCATCTGAAGAAAAGGGAAGAATGATAGTTTGTGCCTCATGATCAACGAGCTGACCCACATGGATTCTTCCAGGCCCAATCAGTTCTGCCACAGCACTGGGAAAGGCAGTAACAGTTTTATGTGGAGTATGTGGCACACGTGACCACTCTAAGTGCTCCTGAGACTGCCAAGGAACCCCAGGGGCATATACTGAGTTGGAAAAATAATTAATCACATTGGTAGAGATGGGTCAATGTTAGAGAGTTGAGCTTTAGGAAGAGCCTGAATAACAATCTGAGGCAGTTTTAGCCTCTAGTGTAAGTGTGGTTTTAGAAATAATGTTAATGTTACCAAGCAGAGTCTGAAAATCATTAGTGTTGTAACCTGGATCTGAACAGTCTGGGGCACCATATGTCTCTGTTGGATAAGGCATGCCAAATATGAACAGGGTGCTATGGTTTGTACCTTTTCAGGGGTTATCATTAGATCTGCATTGCGGAGGGCATCATCTAATTGGATAAGCATTTGATGTAAGATGGAGATTCATGTGCTAGAAGAATGGCACCTAGGAAATGGATAAGGTATGCAGTGGGCAGGCCTATTGGGTACTGATAGAATGGCTGCGGCCACAAAACTCCTGGCACAGGCTTGGACTACCTGCCATGCCCTGTGGCAGACAATACCATTGGAAGCAGTGCATAAGAGCTTGATTATCAATAGACGGTAAACTAAAAACAAAATGATCTTTCCTTTTATGTTGAGGGTAGAGAGGGATAGAATAGAAATAGTGTTTTAAATCAGTCACCATAAAAGGAAAAAAATGTAAAAGGATAACTATCGGACTGGGCAGTCCCTCCCATAGATTTTATGGCGTGCTTGCCTGACCTTAAGTCCTGTAGCAATCTCCATTTTCATGACTTTCTTTTTCTTATAAAAACTAAGTATTCTAAGTGCTACTGGAGTTTTGTAGGTTCCTTGCCACCATCTGCTCATTAGCCAGTATGTGAACTGCCATAATCTCTTGCATTAAGAGCTGCTTATCAACCCAAACGAGGTCATTAGAGATCCAACTTACCTTGGATGCCATCCATGGTGTCCTGCGGACAATAGGTATCAGAAGATCAAAAAAGATTTGGCTTACTTTCCCTTAGAGAAAAGATCAAGGCCCCTCCTGAAAATGTGAGGATGAGTAGACTATACCAAAATGGTCCTTTTAAAGAATAACTGGAAGAGATTCTTTTGCCCCTTGATTATTTTAACCAAGCTCTTGAGTGAGAAAGAAACTTGTTGCAGCATTTGATGAGTCACCAGGGAGTTAGGACTGACCAAAAGTGCTCTCATACCCTGTCATATGTCATGGCCACATAGCTTGAGGGGTAATGGGGGGTGATATATGGAGAGAAATAGCCAGTATTGCCCTCTGCATTCCTGCAAGCTAGCAGTTTAGCACTTCTGCTAGGGTAAGAACCATTGCTCATCACTTGTAAACCTGTAGTGGCCACATCCAGAGGCCGTGCTTCCGGCCTGTGGTGCTGAATACCCAAAGCATCTGCACCTGTGTCTAATAACCCTTAAATATATTTTAATACTTCCTTTTTAGTCAATTCTACCTCTGGGCAGTTTGGTTTAATCTGTTGAAAGCAGTAGGCATCAGAAGATCAAAAATTCTTGGATTACTTTCCCTTATTGACACTTTTTTCAATTTATGCCAAGGGAGAATGAGTAATTGTGGAACACGTCCGGGGTAATTTTAGAAATGGTTAGAGAAGATGGAATGGTGACCTTGATTTCTCCTAATCAGCATAGATGACACCAAACAAAACCTGGAGACCTTTTAACATGAGACTGCTGTGGCCTAGCAGGAGTTCCACTGTACCCAGAGGCACAGGTCTATAGATTCTAGTAGGAATAATTTGGGGACCCATTCAGGAGCTAATATGAATCTGGAGCAGGAACGGTGCCTCTGCCATCAGTTGCAGCTCACCAGAGGTCAGAGACTTATGTGGCAGGGAAGGGGCAGGGAGGAGGAGATTTGAGGAAGGCATCCTCATTACTGGATGGGGCTGAGATGGGCCTCAGTGAAGTCTTCTTGAGTGGGTCAGCCTCCAAGGTCAGTTTTAGACCTACCATCACTTTCCAATGGTACCTTGTCTACATTTTGTACCAACTGTGTAGTGGTTGATACATTGTGTCAACTTGTCTGGATGACTCCCTGCTGGTGGGAGCCCTGACCTGGGTTCCTCCCTGGAGCCTGACCAGGGCCTGCCTAGAATATGATTGCCTCCTCCCTGGAGGGGGATCAAGGGCCCATCCTGGGTCTGATTGGTTCCACCTTAGGACACAATGGGCCCACGTCAGAATGACTGAGCACAAAGAGACTTTTTTAAGGGCTGAGGAAGGAGTCAAGACGTCATTTCGTTGGAGAAGCTTCAGTCTTCACGTTCAGCTTGGACTTCGTCATTTGGCTTGCAGCACAAACTCCAGCCTCCAGCTTGGATCTTTCACCATCCAGCGCAGACTCTTCAGCGTCCATTACTGGCAATTCAGTCTTCCAGCGCAGACCCATCAGCCGACGGATAGATAAGAGACTTACACAGAGTGCTGCAGTGAAGTCCCGACCTCGGGATTGAATGCCTCAGTCCAGAATGTGCAGACGCCCTCTGCACACTTTCTCGTCTGACTCTGGCTGACTATTGTAAACCAATCTTATATTCCTTATAGATTGTATATTTGGTGTTAATATCCATTCCTTACATTATATCTGTTCTGTTCTTCTAAGTAAAACCCTGACCAATACAGGCTGGAAGGGTTTTATTGAAGAGATGGATAATGGCTGAACTGTCTTTTCCAGTGGAGCAGAGCAGTTTTGGGCTATGGAGTCCACATTCCCACAGTGCAAACAAACAGTCTTGTTTTCTCCCTTTCCTCCAGCTTGTGGATGAATAACCTGAGTAACAGCTGCTGCCCAGGCAGCTCCCTGTACATGAAGGACCAATATCTACACAAATCTGAATCATCTCAGGCAGTGTAGCTGCATTTTCTGGACTCTTAAAGCCTCTTTCTATCCTTTATTTGCATTTTTGAAGGCCAGTTGTTGAGCTATTAATTTGCTAGCTTCTGTTTCACTTATAATCCTCTCACTAGCTTGCAATGGGCATGCAGAGAAATCTTGATAATCTTGATCAGGGCCCTGACAAATGGGAGCCCAGTTAAGGGGTGCTGCACATTTTGAAGGAAGTTCCCTCCAGACCCTAGAGGCTTAGTTTGCTCATATATTTGCAATGCAAAGGTCAGTTGATTGCTTGTGTTAGCAAAGGCAAGCTCCTGCGTTAGCATATCTTTTGTAATGGCTATGTTCTGAGGATGTTATGACTTGCCTCTCTGAGCAATATTCAAAGAAATTCCCTTTCCACAATAAATAATCTGGTTTTAAATGTGCTTTAGCTGTACCTTTCGAATCATTTATGGCCATAATCTGTTGTCATAGGATTTTTTACTAAACTCAAGGTAAAAGGAGCAGAAGGGCCATAAGTAGCAACAGCTTGTTTTAATTCTTTTCAGGGCTTAAAAGGTATAGCTCTATGAAGACATACAGCTTGTCCTGTATTATTAGGAACTTGAACTTCAGAAAAAGGGTAGATATATTGAAAATCCTCCATCCACTCCCCTACCTGTCTGGCTTCTTTTAGTGCTAGCTGCAAAGGAGACAGAGTGTATGGCTCTGCTCCTTCAGAGGAAGATGTTTGAACCTTTGACTCAGTGAAATTTCTCTGAGCTGCCATGGCCAGCACTGCTGCCTGTGGCTCTGAACAAGCCATGGAGTGTTGAGAAATGAAACTTGTGGGGAGCCACTAGCCTGGTGGGAAGGATCCATTTTGTCCCCCATCACTCCTTCCTTGCTTGATGGAGTAAGGCTAGAGGGTGCAAGCTCTCTCTTTCTGAGCACCATTGCTCCCACTTTCTTGTCCAGTTTATCCTCAGGACTTGATTTTAAGGGGCTGCTGCAAACCACACCCTCTGTGCTTGTGAAACCCCTTCTAACCACAATCCTGAAAAGTAAATACAAGGATTAAGCATGCCAACACCGCTTCTATATACCTATAGCGAGGTGATTCTTGAGATTCTATTTGTCCCATTGTAAACTCAATTTAACTTTTTCACCTTTGGCTTGTCTCAAACCTATTTTTCTCTTTAAGATTGTTAATCTCTCTGGCCCTAATGAGCCTGTTTTTGCCCTAGTGAATCCTTTTCTTGCCCTAGTAAGTCTCCATTTCCATGCTTTACCCTGATGTGGTGGTGCAAATTCATACCTGTGCTGAATACTAGATTGCACTTCCCTCCCCTTGAACACTCTGGAAGCGATCTTGGTGCCCACTACCTAGTACTAGCTGTCCCACCTGGGTGCCAAATGTCGGACTCCACTGGTCTCTTGGTGCACCTTAGGGAGAAAAGGTGGCAGAAATGACAAGAGGACGGGAGTAGGTCATTGGCAAATGATGTTCAGAGCACTAGGAGGAACATTATTTATGCTTTTGCAAAGTTAGTATCATGTGACACAAAATTGCCTAGTGACTAACAGCAGACATTAAACAGGACAGATGTTTTCCTTAGGACTGAGGTAGTGTAACTGCTTTAGTTACTGGGGCCTAGTCCTGCTCTCACACATTTGACCAATTTCCAGCTCCACTGTCTCCTAACATCTTTTTTAAGTCAGAGTAGTATTCCATTGTGAATAGATACTGTTTTCTTTTTTAAAATGTGATGTAAGATGTAGACAAAGTGAATTTTAGAGTAATATTTCTGAAATGAATACATAACATGAGATTAATAGACTACATATTATAAATGAATTATTCACAAACTTAAATGAATGCAACAATAAAAATTATCTAAAATAAAAATGAAGAAGAAAGAATTTATAGAGCAGCCATCTAATAGTTTATGCTAAAATCGAGAAACTTTTATTCATATAATTAGAATTCTCAAAGTAGAAAGGGGTAGCCAACAAATATTTAAAGATTTTTAAAAAATCTTTTAAGTTTTTTATTTTATGTACAGAGTTCTCATGGTCTCTTTCATTGAACACATATATGGCCCAGATAATCCATCGAAGGAAGATCACTTAGTACAACTTGACAAAGCCGATATCCTGATACTGACGGAAACACTGGTGGCACATGTTCAGCCCGTATTTCCGGATCAGACTGTGTTGGTTTGAGCAGACACAGCAAGAGCAAGATCCCTGGCTGAATTTCCTCGGGTGGCTCCAGTAGAGCTGCTGGTGACCTATGTTATTCTCAGATGTGCGAGGAGGCAAAAGACAATATTTAAAGATTTAAAATTTCTAAATTTAGTTGAAAGTATAGCACCACATTTCCAAGAAAAATGAAACTTGTGCTCAAGAAATATGAATAAAATCATACCAAGGTACACAAAAATGAAATTGTCCAAAACTAATTTTAAAGAAAAAATCAGAGGGACACCCACTCTGGACCCCCCTCCTGTCCCTCTCTTGGACAGGAGCTTTCTTTCCCTCAATAAATCTATTCTGCTCATAAAAAAAAATAAAGAAAAAATCATTAAAGCATATACATAAAACAAAATATTAGCTGCAGAGGAGCAAAATTAAGTAGTATCTTCTTCCACATTAGAAAAGAAACTGGGGAAGAAACTAGACTAATTAATTAAAAGTACTGAAACAAAGCTATCGTCATTGAATTTTGTACTTAGCAAACATGCCTTTGAAAATCAAAAGTAAAATATTTTATTTGAAATATTCTAATGTCTCCAGATGTAGCATATAGAAAATAACAAAGGCAGGAGAAGTTGCTCTATGGTCCTAGATGAAGAATAAAGAGCTCTCAGAATGGTAGTTACACAGGACTATATGAAATATATTAGATGAACCCATTTAAAAGTTCATTGAATATTTCTACAAAACAATATTAATCTTTTGTCAAGTTACATACTTTGGGGCTGGGGAGATAACTCCGAGGCACAAAAAAAAAAAAGTTACATACTTATTTTTTCATATGTGTGTGTGTGCATGTATATGTAAAAGACAAGGGAGGACTAACATAAAGTCAATAGAAAGCAGAAATATACTAAAGTTTCTAGTACTAGGAGAAAATATCATACCATGTCTTATAAATAGATTGTAAGTCAAAGATATAATATAAATCATGAAAAATTAAAATTAAACGATACTCAGAAAATTAATTAAATATTAATTTAAAATCAAATTAAGTATTTCAAAACAATATTCCAAAATTCAAATCAAATCATGAGTGTAACCGGCCAGAATGTTGTGTATCATATGTATGAATCTGTGATCAATTCAGAGTACTCACATAGTATTTGAATAAGTTAATATATACAAAGATAACAACTGAGAAAAAGTTTCCATTATAATAATTGCTAAGAGTAAAACATAGCATGAAGCCTGGAATGGCAAATATATGACCAGCATTTCTAACAGTTTGTGGATAGGATATCGCACAAAGTTCTAGTGTGCTGTGGATGTGGACAGTGTCCATGATGATTACTGGTGACCAGGTGTCACTTGTGGGACTGAGCTACTGCTATTTCCTTGGTATCTAACCTGTTGACCTGTACAGAATAATGACCCATAGGGTACAGGAAAAGTCCATTTGTAGAATATGCTGATGCAAATATTTTGCTGCTGTATTCAAAAGAATAATTCAAAGACTGCTGCTGTATACCTCTTTTTCTTGTGTTTAATTGTTTGCCCTATTTGGTGGGTTCTTTCTGTTTTCATTTATGGAGTTGTGGTTATTTTGATCCCCCTCTAGAATATCTTTTAGTAAACTATGTAGGGTTGGTTCTGTCATCATGAATTTCTTTAGTTGTTCTTTATCATGGAAGCATTTCACTTCTCCATTATACTTGGAAGAGAGATTTTCAAGGCATAGCAGTCTGGGTTGGAATTTTTTTCTTGCAAGACTTGAAGTACTTTGCTCCATGCTCTTCTCGACTTGATGGTTTGTAAAGAGAAATCTGCTGTTATTCTGATGGGTTTTCTTTTAAATGTCGTCTGTTTCTTTTCTCTAATGGCTTTTCATATACTGTTCCTGTGCTGAATTTCTAGGATCTTGATTATTACACATCTTAGTATGTTTTAATGGGTTTGGTGCTATTTGGAGTTCTATATGCTTTGGTTACCTCAATGTCAAATTGTTTCCCCATATTTGTGAAGTTTTCTGCTATAACTTCTGTCCATATTCTTTTTGTATCACTTATATTGACTCCTTTCTGATATTTTTTAAAAGAATTTATTTATTTATTTTTTTTTTTTCTTGTTTCAAAACTTTTTTTTATGTATTTATTTTTATGGCCAGCTCAGCCTGCCCTGAGGGCAGGGCTGGCACAGCATGTGGTGCCAGGGATTGAACCACGGTCCCTGCAGCTGCCTAAACTTTCTTAAGCAGGTGCTTTAGACCACTGAGCCATCCTGCCAGGCCTCCTTCTTTCTGATTGATGGCTCTTAGTCTTATGTTGTTCATCTTTGCATTATCTTACAGATGTTGAATTATTATTATTATTATTATTATTATTATTATTATTGCATCCTAGTTGTTTTTTGGGGATATTTTCTTACCTTTTTACTAGCTGCAATGGTATCTTTATTTCTAAAAGCCTGTTTTCCCTTTCATTGAAATGGTTTTGCCAGCTTGTGGTTGAGGTTTTAGTTTCCTGTGTAGTACTTTGAATTTGCTTCATGCATTTTATTTATTTCCTAATTGTTTATTCAAGTATTCCATCCTTTTTCTATTTTCCTTTACTTTATCAGTATTTTATTTAGAAGCACTTGTTCTAGGTGGGCTCAGGGCCTGAGACTACATTTTGCTCTTTACCTTTACCATTTTTTTATAGCACTGTCTTCTGAGCTTTGCTGTAGAGCTTTGGTAGGTTCTTACCTTAGGTCCAGGTCTGTATCTACCAAGTTCAAACTCTCCCAGATGGGTGTGGCTTTGATCTGGCTGCTGTGCTCCACTTCTTTCTACTGTAGCCCTTGGAGGTGAAACTGCTGTGCCACTCTGGCAAGATGTTCTGCTCCTGGATCAGCTGCATAGGTCTAGCCTCTAGCCTCTCTGTAGAGACTTTTGCCACAGGGTTCCACACTGAGTGTGTCTGATGGATGAAGTTTCTTTCACATGCTGGACCTGGGTGTTGCTTTGAATGAGTTTCTGGCAGGCCCTGGATGGTCTCACTCACATGCTGGGCCTGGGCTCTGGTTCCAGTGGGGATCTGGTGGGACCTGGGCAGTCTCACTCACAGGTTGGGGCTGGATTGAATGGGTTTTAGGTGGGCCTGGGTCAGTCGCAGTCACATGCCAAGGCCTGCGTGCTGAGTCAGGTGACACTGTTTTCTTAACTGACACATTTTTTGATGGATATATATATTTTTCTTTTAATAATCTACCTTTCTGTGGTTATAGAGGTTATTTGAAATATTTGTTTATTCAAAAAAGAAAAGATTCTGTGATAACTTTGATCTTTTTTCTTTTTTTCTTTGCTATCAACCATGTTGCCATATGTCTTATATAAATTATAAGTAGAATTTTTGAATCATACAGTGAATTTATACTTGGTTTTGTGAAAAACTTGATTCCATAATTTACAAAGTTTTTCCAGTATTTTATATTTTCAAAACAAAAGATTCAGTTTATTCATAATTTGATGCTTTCAATCTTTTTAATTTGACTTGTTCTTATCTTTCCTAGATGTTAAATTTTTGTCAATTTGATGTGCATTTTATTGATTACTATAATTGTGAAACTATTTCCATGTGGTAATTTTTCATTAATGTATTTTTCTTTCTTTAAGGATTTCTACAGCTTTTTGTTCAATTTTGTGAATTTTTTTGCAGTGGAATCTTTCAATTTCTGTACAGGTCCTATGGACATCAATCTTTTTTATTTTTGTTTTATTTATTTATTTATTTATTTATCTATTTATTTGGTGCCTGGGATCAAACTCAGGACCTTGTGCTTTCTAGGCAGGTGCTTGTGCTGCTGAGCCATAAGCTCAGCCATTTCTTCGCTTTTCTAATCTATAATTTATTTATTTTATATTTATTCCTCTTAATATGGAAATTAGAGTTACTGTATTTTTAATTCATTCTTTTAAGTGTTTATTTACTGTAACCTGGTCTCCACAAAAACTGCTAAGTATTTCATGCTAGTCAAATATTACTTGTATCCATTTTTGTCCTGAATTTATTCAAGACATTTTTTTTTTTTTTTAATATTTGGTCACCCCTTAGTGTAGTACATTTATGTGTGAGGCTTTTTGTTGTTGTTCTAACTTAAAATTCACTGAAAATATTCAATATAGCACTTTGTATATTTTTTCCAGTTTAGCATTATTAATACCATTTATCAACTCTACCACATTCTCTATTCCTGGCATGTTTGTGTACACATATGAACTATTGTCACATATATCCAGGAAGCGACTTCATGCTTATATGACAACTGTGTATTGCTCTATTGTTTAACTTTTCCCCTTCTTTAGTGAAATTTGCAGACCTGTTATTAGACTTCTCCATTGTTCTCTTTTAACCCCCTTCTTACATTGAAATCTAAATATTAAATTGCATATTTCTTTTCTGAAAGTTTTAATAGATTATTTAAGAGTTTTCCTATGAGGATCTTTTAATCATCTTACTCATCTTAATCATCTTTTCTTTTCCATTATTTAATATTGTCTTTGTAGTTACTTTCTATTATTTCTCTGCTTTTTATAATATCTAAGTTATGCCAATGCTGTCACTGCTGAAAATCTTTTTGTGGAAAATGTGTCATATTTTCCATTCTTCACTGTTATATAATTTTGGGTTAAAAAAAGAATACTTTTGTTGTAGAAATTCTCAGTTCTATTATTCAGATTTTGTAAATCATATTTCCTTATAGTACCACTATACTACAAATCAAAACAAAATTAATTATTTACATGATATATAAATTGGTACCTGTTTTAAATATAATTATAGGCATTATATTTCATAAAATTTTTCCCTCATGTAATCTTAAGGTTACAGAAAGTAAACGTTATTATGATTCTTTTGTGGAAAAGTCATTGAACTTGAGTAGGTAATAAGCAATTATATTGTGGAGAAAATAAAACCTGCCAGGAAACCAAAAACAAATAAACTTGTTATTTTTAAACTTAAAACCCACAGTATAAGTAGAGCTCACCTCTGATCTGTGTAGTATTTTATAAATATCAACCATTTCTTGGACATAATTGATGATTTTCACACTTAAATTTCAGAAACCTAATCAAGTGTGTGTGTCTATGTGTGTATACATGTGTGTGTATATATATATATATGTGTGTGTGTGTATATATATATATATATATATATAGGCACGTGTATATATATATGTATGAATGTATCTATTTTTATGAGCACAACATATTTATTAGGGGAAAGAAAGCCTTTGTCTGAGAGAAGGACAGAAGGGGGCCTCCGAGCAGGTTGTCCCTCATGAAGGTTTTTTTTTTTTGAGACAAGATCTTGCTATGCAGTTCAGGCTGGTCTTGAGCTCACTTTGCTAGCCCAGGCTGGTCTCAAACTAGCACTGATCCTCCTGCCTCAGCCTCTGAAGTGCTGGGATTACAGGCGTGTGCCACCACGCCTGGCTACATGAAGGTATCTTATTGTGTGTAGACTTTCAAATATTGTCCTGTGGTTTGTTTGTTTGTTTATTTATTTATGTATTTATTTGGTATGGGGTCTCACCATGCAGTTCAGGCTTGTAGTGATCCTCCTGCCTCAGCCTCCCCAGTTTTGGGATTACAGGACTGTGCCATCATACCCAGTTTCTGTGGCTGGCTACAATGGGGCCAGCATGGCATGCAGTACCAGGGATCTAACCCAGGTCCTTGCGCTTGCCAGGCAGGCACTTAGACCACCAAGCTATCTCTCCAGCTCCTGTTCTGTGTTTTTAACTTACGAATTTAGGATTTAAAATCTTGTATATAATATTTTTTCTAATTGCTGTGTAATTACCTCAAAATTTATTTTTAAAGACACATACACATATTTATAATGAAATATTAAAGACAGACAGTTGTTATACATTAAAGATTGAAAACTACATCATATTATTTAGCATTCCTCATGTGTAGTAATGTGGACTTTAGAGCGAATCGATACATTTTAAAATAAATTTGTCTTGGCCACTGGTAGGCAATACAAGAAGAACAGCTGCCTTATGTTGGAATGCCTTCTTACAATTTAGGACATGTGTTGGAAGTTCCATTTCCTCTGTATAAGGATATTTTTCAATTCCTTTGCAGTGTAATAGCTATTTTTCACACAAACATATTCATTAAATAAAGTTAATATGCTAGAGGCAAACTTACTGAAGGACTTGTACCAGGTCAGGATTAAAGAATGAGAACTTAGTGTCATCACTATCAATGTTTTTATAAGATCTTCTTGCACAGTCTAACAATTCTAAGGTGA
>PVJA010014688.1:0-46801 GCA_004027025.1 Myocastor coypus | reverse complement strand
AAAAAAAAAAAAAAAAAAAAAAAAAAAAAAAAAAAAAAAAAAAAAAAAAAATATATATATATATATATATATATATATATATATATATATATATATGCATGTTAACTTTTCCTGCTTACAACATTTCACCAGTGGGCCACTGTCTCCAGGACAGTTTATGTGCCTTACAAGGTGCACCATCATTTCCAGGCTCAGCCTGAATGTCTGAACTGTCTGTCTCCACTGTGAATCAAGACAGCAAAGGTCAACTAATTTGAAGAGGCCTAAGTACTGAACAATTTTGGCTTTGCAGCTCTCAAGATTTCTGATGCAATTATTTAAGTTGCTACTGTAGTAGGAAATCAGCCACACACAATATATAAATGAAGAAATATGGGTGTCTTCAATAAAATTTATATACAGACAGGTGGCAGGCTGGATTTCGCCTCCATCCCCTGCACTGGCCCTTACGTCCTGTGCAGTCGAGTCTACCACAGGCGCCACTGTGTTCTCAGTGCTTTTCCTGGAGGGCAATTCCTCAGCAAATACTTACTGAACATATGAACGAGTCTAACATTCCTGCTTGGTGGTAAGGAAAAGACAGGCAGCAGAGAATATGCAATGGCAGAGAGGGGATTATATCAGATCCTTATTGGTAAAATCCAAGAATTCACCAGAACATAACTATTCTCTGCATGGTATTTTATATATATATATATATATGTATGTTATAGCACCAGAAAAACTGAATTTTTCTTTTCATTCAAAGCTGGTATGCTATTAAATCTGAAGGCAGAATCAAACACTAGAACTATGTCTAACCCCAAGTCAGTTACGAATAATCATGTCAAATCTTAGTGTAATGTGATTCAGTGAATGGCTATAAAGTACATTTAACTTCCCAGAAGGAAAACTTCACACTCCTTCCTGTGTGAATGAGAATTAGTAAATGCTTCTGTGACTCACAGGCACTATGATCCTTTCATAAGCAACAGCTGATTTACTGTGCAGCCAAAATCAATGAATCATTGCTGACTAGCAGTGGAAAAGAGAATAGTAGCGAGCTTTCCAAGATCACCACTTTCAGAAAGGCAGACGCAGGCTGAACACACAATCGCATATCACCAGATGGTCAGGCAGCCACTGTCTACCTTACCACAGAGTACACCCCGCCCGACACTCCCAAATCCTACTAATGTGTGCTACTTTTCCAAGATGCTCATGCCTTGGCCAAAATTCTATGAACCTAGAAAGATTTAGGAAAGTGCTATTTAGAGCAAGTGGCAGGAATATAGGTGTGTTGGGATTTGGAGTGAGGTCGACCCTAGAAAACTACATTCATAATGAGCTTTTGCAGTCACATGATCTCTTGAGAAATCACAACTGGAGAACTGGCTGCTCTTGAACGTGTGCACTGTTTGATTATCATACTTCATGTGCCACCAAATTTTAAAGTGTAACATGATAAATTTCATTCCTTGATTTTAAACCCTTCTTACCAAAGACACCTTTAGTAAGAAAATCTTATCCTTGTCTTTTTCTGGCTGTACTTAACTCATCTAGGAGATGTAGAAATAAGCACAAAGATAGGAGAGAGGGGCGCTGTTAAAATGAAGCAGACACTACAAGTCCAGGGGAACTCGGGTGCGCACCAGGCAGGTGCTCCTCAGTTCTCACCAACATGCAGTGTGATGGGGGTGGGAACATGGGGAGCCCAGGCCTCCGCACCCTTTCCTCTTTCCACCTAGCCACAGCCGGACTTTGTGCTGATGGACGACCTTATAGCGCTGCTTCTTTCAGAGCACTGGATGAGAACTGACTGCCCCAGTGGCCATCCTGGGAGGAGAAGCATCAGAAATCTGTGCTTAATCAGAGCTTACAATGGATACACCCGAGGTAAACAGAGACCTTCCCAGTCCTTGACTATCTATATTGTCATCCCTTACAGGTCAGGATACAATTTCCAAAAAAATGTATTTTTAAACCTCTTAAAAGTAAGACATTTAAAGCTACTTTCCAGGAGCAATGCCACTGTTAGTAACAAGGGCAGAATTGGTAAAAGGAAAGAGTGCATATTTAGACAGGTAAACTTAGGTAAATATAAAACTTCTCTTAAACGCTGGATATGGATTTATAAGTATGACATTGCTCTCATAAGAAAAATTACCTGCTGAAAGAAATGGATTCATGTAGGAGGATTAACTCCCAGGTTAAGATATATAACCAAGATTAACCAAACAGAGAAAAAAGAACAGCTGACACTGAGGTGACTGTCACACCAAAATAAATCCAGAGTAGCGACCCTACCACTGTATATATGGCTTTTGGCTGAATATCCAAGCTGGGTACTACACACAAGGACTCTTGGAGCCATCCCTTAGTACTGAGACACTAAGACATGTGACTATGGAGAGATGCCTATTCTGTAACAGCTAATTGTTATCCTTTTTACTTTTTCTCTCAACATTTCTGTTACATCATAGTAATCATACGTATGAGTGAATTTAACAACCTATGGGCAAGATACCACTCCACGTTAGCCACATAAGCAAAATACAAAACCCAGTGCGTGCTACAGATCTCTCCTGGGCAATGGTGAAGACATTAATGTCTTCCTAAAAAGTAGCCTACATCATTCAAACATTCACTCATTTCAAGAAAATGCAGCTTTCACCATACTTGCTATGACACAGGAGAGAAATCTCACTGTTGTGCAACCAGTCAAACCACCCCTGAACTTGCACGCATGCGACTAGTGCTCTTAAAAGGGGCCTCCATCTGCCATGACAGCAATTTTGTGAAGATCTTCATGTGTAATCTTCAGTAATAATCAACTATACAGTATCCCCAAGTGACTGTAAGTCTTTGAATCTTCCAGCTTTAAAATAATGTATTTGATACAACTACTTTTTCTTTGTTCAATTAGAAGTATTTGTACCAATTGTTTTTAGAAAACTTATGTCTGCTTCTTGAACTCTGAACAACTACTATGAAGACAACAATAAGCATTATATTGATTATTGTGGCTGTACAGATGAATTATAAAACTGTCTCATTGCTATTTCTTTCTTGTTGAAATTAATAAAGTTTTAAAAAATAATTTATTCACTATCACTGGGATGATTTCATTTTGCTATTCATTTGACTTAGTGGGAAAATTAATACTTAAAAATACTATGAATGCTATAGGAAAACTTTTTAAAACTATTTTAGTTATTAGTAATAAATTCATAAAGATTATCTAAAATTATCTATATTTTCTGACTTAGAAGCAAACCCTTGTACTGAGACACTAAGACATTTCTCTTTCTGATGTCTGGTTCAAAATGACTTCTAGATCTCTCCCTCTATAAAATACATTTCCCTTTTAAGCAAAAAATAAAGCCAGCTACAGTAATATTGGACATTTCTGACACAAGCACTGCTTCCTTAAGTATCAGGTAAATGACAAGAACTGGAAACTCAAAGTGAGACATTTGATTTTTTTTTTTTTTCCTGAGCATTCAAAAATAATCCACAGGGACTGGGGAGACAGCTCAGTGGCAAGTGCCTGCTTGGCAAGTGCAAGGTCCTGAGGTCAATCCCTAATATCAAGAGAAAAAAAAATTTCTACAAGAAACTGAACAAGTTACTTCTGCCACTTTAAGCTGTAAAAATTATTAATACATCAGTTTCATATATTGTGTCTTTGGATAATAATTATCCACTCTTGTATTCTTAGTTTTAAACTAGCCAGTGTCCAATTTCCATGGTCACCTCTATTTCAAATAGATACCTTAGTTTTGTTCGTTTGTTTTGTGTTTTTTATGTATTTGGTTCAGGGCCTCACTATACACCTTGGACTGGTAGTGATCCTCCTGTTTTCAACCGCTCAAGCACTGGGATTACAGGTACGCACCACCACATCTAGTCTCAATCACCATCTCAGCGACCCTGGTCACTGTGCTCTGCCTAAGCACAGGCGTTTTAGTCAGCTGAGCTACCTGGCTGGCTCTTGTTAGATATATTTTAAAAGTAGCTTTGGAAGTGCTATTACTAAGCAGAGGAGTAAGTCCTTTATATTTATTTAGAAATATACAGTATAATTCTGAATAAAATAGGTGATCAGATTAAAATTTACTTTTTCAAACTAATCTCTCTGCTTCAATTATATATTTGGTATAGGGTCTCACTATGCAGCTAAGACTTATGTTTGTTTTTTTTTTAATTTATATATTTGGTACAGGTTCTCATTATGTAGCTCAGACTTGTTGTCCTTCTGTCTTCAGCCTCCCCAGTGCTGGGATTACAAGTGTGTGCCACCACTCCCTAAGCTGGCTCAGTGCACCCTGAGGGGTGTGGCTGGCATGGCATGTGGCATCGAGGATCAAACCCTGGTTCCTGCACTTGCCAAAGCAGGCACTTAGTCCACTGAGCTATCTTGCAAGCTCTATAAAGGTATTGGATAAATTACTTATTTATTAGAAACAAAAAATCTGCATTTTAACACATAAGTTAAAAGTATGTCTTCAAAAAGGAGGCATCACAAAAGATGTCTTTATATTAACCCAATTACCTCTAATGTTTAATTCCATAAGTGTACAATTCCTATTAAGCATACAGTAGTAAATCCAGCAATTTGAAACTCAGAAATCAGCTATCAGAAACCTTTCCCCTTCTCATAGTTCAGTGAATATATCTAACATCCTCTTGCAACATTGCTTTAGTGTGTCTGTGTCTCACCTAGTTAGAGTGAGGGCTGTCTGCAGAAGAGGGCAGTGTATTGCTTATTGTGAGTCCAAAAGCCTAGTACGGCAGCAGGTAGCTAGCACTGTCTGTTCATGCACTGGGTAAAGAACCTCTAGCCCAGGACTGTCTATTATTACCATGCTGGAATGTAAAGTGACTTTGGACTTTATACTTTCCTTGGTTAAGCTAGTATTTCAGAAATCCAGTGAGATAACTGAAGACATTACTTTCTTGTGTACTTAAAATCTGATTAATCTTTTTTATATTTCTCCTGTAGATGCCGATAAATCATGTCTCAAAGTGAAAGTCTGGGCTTCCTGGAGAATGCCTACTTCATTTAAACATGACAAAGTAAATCTGCTGATGTGAGTCTTGGCTTCTTAGGTTATTCAGGCTTTCCAATGATTCCTGCTAAATTTGATGTTTATAACCAGTAAGTAATGAAATAGAGATTCTAAACCAGATCAAAACAATATCAGGTAATGTTCAAGGAGAAACAACTTAAAAGAAAAAACAGGCAGATAAAGCACCGAAAAGCACCGAAATTACTTTTTGCAATAAGAAAATAACAAATGATAATTACTTTTTCTTTGACAAAAAAAATTATTCATAAGGCATCAATTGACCCAGAGCAAAGTTACTATCATAGACAACTAATCAAAAGCTGTATAAAAATACATGAAATTTTACAATATTTATGAAATCAAAATAAATTTCTTTCAGAGGCTTTATGAAAATTCATGCTGTAGCTCATAAACTAAGTTATGAATACTTACAAGTTTTAATAATCTTTCTTATTTTGAATACTTAATATTCACTCTGTAGCTACTTGGAACTGAATTTAGAGTCAAACATTAATGTTAACCAGGTGATCAATAAATAGTAGAACATTTCAAAGGTGATATAGTTATTTGTCAAGTTTATGCTGTAATTTCAGTGATAAGAACATATATTGTTAAGACCAGGCTATTAGCATGCATCACACGATTACCATATGAAGGCCTTATCCCCTCAGGTAGTAAAAGATTACAGTACTCCTTAGAAAAAGCATAAAGGCTACAGTGGATAGATTTTAACTCTTCATGTTTAACAATTAAGCAATTCCTAAATTTTAAGAGAGCTCCTAAACAGAATTTTCATTTTATAGATAAAATACATAAAACAATTTAATGAAATTGTCAATACCTTAGAGTAACTTTTACCACCTGATTCCTACAAAATGCTCTAAAAAAAAACAAGTATTAGGAAAGTTACAAAAAAGAAAGAAAGCAAGATGAGAATAACATTATAAAATAAAAGCTGCAAAGATTTAAAAAAATGAATAATTTATGTATGATTATATATGCACATGGGGAGAAGAAATACACATTTAAAAACCAAATGGCTTGGAAGATTACAAAATAAGTTAACTGCTAAATACAACCTTCAAAAGAATATTTCACCAGGTAGAAAAAGGAGAAACTACCTAAAAGCTGAATTGATTGAAAATGAGGTCACATCTGTTCCTCTTCTTACCACTTACATAATGCTTTGGAACTCTTTTCAGCTTAAGTCAATCAGATTCTCTTACCTAGAAGAGCTTTCTTTACTCTCTCCTGCATCAGCTTGAAGATATATATATATATTTTTTTTTTTGTCTTTTTGAGACAGGGTCTCACTATGCAGCTCAGGCTGTCCTTGAGCTCAGTTTTGTAGCCCAGGCTGGTCTCGAACTCACACCGATCCTCCTGCCTCAGCCTCCCGAGTGCTGGGATTACAGGCGTGCGCCACCACACCCGGCTAGCTTGAAGATATTTTAAGAGTATTCTCAGTGTCAATCCCTGGGGGGCCACACTGTTAACACTTTTTTTTTTTTTTTTAAACTCATGGAAATGCGTATTCAGTCCTGTCCTCTGCTGCTTGTTGCCAACACAACACTGTATTTTATAATTTAGTGTCCGCCAAAACTAAGCAGACAGTTCACTTCTTAATCCTCTTTAGCATCTGGCAAATCCAGTGAAACCACATAATGATTTCTAATCTTCTTGAAAACCTGATAGGAACTTATGTAAGTCACAGCATCATCAATAAGTCTTCCAATATTAAGGAATGCGTTGTACTGGGCAAGCACAGAATGAAATCAGATGTGGCATTTGTGCTGGAAGAGAATGTTTAATACCTTCCTAAAAGCCAAAGAGCAATGTCCTATTATCCCTCTAGGGGAGAAATTCAAGAACCCATACAGCACTCCCACATGAAGTGTTACTACTTTTTGCAGCTGGAAATTCATACAGCAACTTTTCCTCTAGTGTTTCCTACGTTTGCCTTCAAGCCTGGCTTTCATAACAGCTCATAAAAAAGGACTGCACTCACATGAGACTTTACAACACATATTTTGACTGGCATAAGATAATCTTGTGAAAATATGAAAAAAAAATCACCCCAAGAAAGGAAATCCCCCAGTTTTCAGGGAGATACATCATTCTGAAGCACAGACATTTCATTACTGTGCCTTGACTAGAAAACCTTTTAAAAACGGTGTTACCACATACCATAATTACATGAAGCAGAGGAAAATTTGAAAGTAGATCATGAATACAATGAAATTTAACATTTTTTCTTTTCAACTCTTAATAAGCCTGATCTCAAGTAGGAAGTTTATGCAGTGTGCTGCAGTTTATCGTGAGTGTTATTTAGCATTGGGATTAGTATTTATATGCTTTACTAAAAGACACAGAACTACCTTTTAAGTTATCAAAATATCAAGTGCAGCATATGCTACTGCTCTGTCTCTCTGGGGGTCACAGCCTGGAAGGAGAAAGGAGTATCAAGGAGACTTTCTTTTTTTTTGCAGGACCGGATTCAAACTTCTCACCTTGTGCTTGCCAGGCAGGCACTTGTGCCACGGAGCTATCTCCCCAGCCCCAAGGAGACCTTTTAAAATGTCTAACTTGCACAAACAGACGGCATTTACTATGAGGGGGAACCTTAACAAAGACTGACATTGGAGAAGAGTCTCTTTTCAGACACACTGTGAGCAAAGGGCTTACAAAACATTCACGAGGAAATGGAAGCAGATTTGTAGCTTAAGGAAGAGGCCTGGGCTGGTAATGACTGTGGAGAGATTACAAATTGAGAAAAGAGGATCCTGGGTCCCTCCTTGAGGAGGGATCTACTAAGGAGACTGAGGATGGGGACAATATTGAAGAAAACCAAAACCAAGATGGTGTGCTCGAGCCACAAGGGGAACAGTCAATAGAGTCACATTCTGCTTAGAGACCCAGTAAGTGAGGACTGCACTTGGTACCACGAATCTGATGACAGGTGTACTTAGAGCTGCTGCCTCTGAAGGGAGCAGAGAGAGGAACAGGTAGTCAGAGAAAATACGGAGTGAGAAGCCTTGGTTTATTTTGCTTTTAATGGTAAACATGTAAGCATTTTTAAAAGGCAAGGTAAGGGAGAGACGTGAAAATACACAAGGAAGAAGAGGCAATCATAGGTACAGAGTTCCTGAGAATGTGGTGCCGAAGCTGTGTGGAACTGGCTGATGAGGAGGAAGTCAGCCCTGCATGCTCACTGAAAAGGCAGCAGGTAACAGAAATAGGTGCTCGGTGGTCTGAATGACTCTTCCAGCCTCCCCTACATCTCTACACACTGTACTCAAGCTGGCCATCCACTTATTAGTCATGCCCTAATGAGGGCAGCATTTAAAAAAAATATTTTCAGTCCCACACCTAAGGCTTGGCTCGTGTAACCAGCCGTGCTCGCAACCAGCCATGTCTTGTTTACTCCTGCCTTTCCAGGTTCTGTTCCAATTCCATTTTCACAGATCAGTCCCCACCATCTGCTCTAGTTCCAGTGATATTTTTCCTTTGGTGAGTTTCTATTTGATGTTTTTCTAATTCTCTAACTCCTATATGTTAGCCTTTCTTCCTCAGCCAAATTAAAAACAATTTGAGAAGACCTTTCACCATCTTCTCGTCCATTTATACAGCAGGTTTCTATTATGTATCTTTTCCTGCATTCTCTGTCATTTCTATTTTCCTTACTCATCTTCCTAGCTACAAAATCATAAGAGCTACTCAGTAGGACACATGGCGTATCCCTGGCCTCCATATTTCTGATTGTTCAAGTTTTTTAGGTGAATTGGGGAAGGGGAAATGGCAATACAAAGTTTCATTTAAAAATAAAATAAGCAGGAACTCTTTAGCATATTATATTTTCTGTTCTTCACAATTATCCAGTGAAATTAATGAACTAGATCTTTTATACATTTTATAGTTGAAGAAGCTAAAGATGAAAAAGACTTAGTATCATTCCAATGACAGTAAGAGACCAGACTAGGATTTGGTCTATTGGTTACCAATCCCAAACATTCATAGTCACAATGCAAAATCATTCCAAGAAATATGTTTGATGATGATTTCTACTTTCTAGGAATCATTAATTCATACAATTATTTTTAATGCCCGTTAAAATGTTTAATTAGTATACACTTTAATATATTGGTGCTGTTTTTTTTTTTTTTTTTGCGGGACTGGGGTTCAAACTCATGAACTAGCACTTGCCAGGCAGGCACTTGTGCCACAGAGCTATCTCCCCATCCCAGTGTGCTGTGTTTTTTTTTTTAATCATGTCACAAATTAGTCTTTGGCAACCACTTACATCAAGGAAACAGCCAATCCTGACACTCTACACAGTGGGTCTGCCCTACCGACGTTTTTTTTTTTTTTTTTTTTTTTTCCCCTCTTCTGGTGTATTAGGTTATACTTTCCCTTGACAGTGTATAAATTAAAAAGAAGAGTGCATTTTCAACAATTTTACAGAAGGAATTAAATCAGCCTGTCTCAAAAGTAAGGACTAAATAAGGTTGTTTTTTGTCCCATATTAAACTGACTGTTCTAACATACTACTAGAGTTTTGTGCTGTTCAAATCACTGCTAAAGAATAGCTCACCTTTTATGTCTAAAAGGACTGCTTATGCAAGATGAAGCCCGTGACTGTGGCTCCGCTGCTATTCTACTCTAAGCAAAAACATATTGAACACTTGGTTTCACAGATAGCCAAACATCATTACATCATGATAATGGCTCTGTGCTTCTTAGAACATGCTGAGGACACACAAGATCAGACAGTTTTCCTCCCATGGAAGGGGAGGAAAAGACTGATAAAAGATACCAATCAAAAAAAGAAGTAAAAGCACTTCACACCTAGAGAAACAACTTGTCCACCGATGCAATCAATGTTTTAGGACACATGAGGATGCTTGGCCCATCAAGACCAAGAAATCCAAAGGAACTGAACTTAACCTATTAGGAGTAGCCCATCAAGACATTGCTTGTCTAGAGAATAATTTTTCTTTCCTAATTTAATATCTTATCATGTGAGAAAGTGATTAAACTTATATTAGAACTGTGTGTGTGTGTGTGTGTGTGTGTGTGTGTGTGTGTGTGTGTTTTAACCAGGGATTGAATTCAGGCCCTTGCACTTGCCAGGAAAATGCTTATTCTACTGAGCTATCACCACAGCCCCTGGAACTTTAAAAATAAGTAGTTAACTTTAATTATCTATTTTTATTTTCCTTCGTTACTCTTGCCAACCACTACCTTTTACATGGCAGAAAGCACTACTACAATATTAAAGCAATGTTCATAATGCTTATATTCCTCCTACAATAACTTATAAACAAGTTCAAGGAAGTCAATGGCACTTTAAAAAGAAGAAGCATAGGAGTTATTGAGCAACAGGACACAACTCTAGCAATTAGTGGGAGAAGCCTGTCAATCACATACGCCTAAATTCAGCTGTCTAACATGCTCCAATCAACCTTGGGTAGTAACAACAACCAGAATGGCACACAAGTGAATCCAACATATTTTTGCAGCCAAAGGTGAAATTCTGGCAAATCACATGCATAATAATCAGGACAGCCAAATTTAACCAAATACTTCAGTTTTATTTTTCATAATCTTCTAATGTTTCCTGGTCATCTAGATTGGTTTTCTATTAAGAAGATTTACTTCTTTCATTTCTACTACGAAGGCACCAGCACATTTATCCTGGTATCTATGAATGAATGGGAAAACTTTTTGTCACTGTGGTACACACTGAAGACCGCCTCCTGCCCATGTGTCAGAGCAGTGCCAAAATTAGAACAGAACTTCTGAAAGCTTAAGAGGAAAACTAGAAGGGGTTTTAAAAAGTGCTGCATCAATTTATCAGGGCAGGCGCTTTATAGAACGTGGATTCCTACCATGACCACTACAAAGACAGTGATGACAGGGTGAGGAAGAGACAGAGGCCTCCCACGGCTTCAGCACTGTTCCAAGAGCAGAGTACCTATCGGTCTTAATCTTTGCAGTGGCCCACTGAAGTCAGTACAGTTACTTTCCCATTTTTCAGATGAGAAATATAAGCAGGCAGTATAAAGAGCTTATTGAAAACCATGTACTCAGGAGGCCATAAAATGGAATTCAATTCCCAGGTCTTTGGGTTCGGAGCTCATGTTCTTAACGGTTCTACTTTTGTCACTGGAGGAAGATATTCAAAAGTTATGCTAGTGTTTCAAACTAGAATTTCTAGAGAATTTATAGATTTATACAGCTATCTTTAAGAGGTTTTTTTTTTTTTTGTGGGACTGGGGTTCAAACTCACGACCTTACACTTGCCCAGCAGGCACTTGTGCCTCGGAGCTATCTCCCCAGCTCCCTTTAAGAGGTTTTTAAAGTACACAAATCTAAATATATGCCTTACAATCATTAACTACTTTGGATCATTTCAATTTAACAATTTTCTTCATTTTCAAATTAATATAATACCATTAATTAGAATTAGCAAAACAGCTCAGAAAGGACTATCTTAATAGAAAAAAAAAAAAAAAACTTCTGAAAATCCAATTAATATTTCAAAAGTATGGCAAACTTACTGTGATACCCACTAGTGTTATGTCTACCAAGTCTTACGGAAAATATACACTGAGAATGATGTACTTCTTTTGCATGATTATGTTTTCAAGGAGGAAAAGAAGATATTATTCTTAGTTGCTTGGACACAGAGAGCCACTACATTGAGCTGATACATTTGGTTCGTTCTGGTTTCCTTGAAACAAGATGATTTTCAAAAATGTTTGCCACTGACAAGTAAATAAACAGGTAACCTAAGAAGCTTCCACCATTTCTTTTCCCTAAAGCATATTAGCATTCTTGAAAGGCATCTTCAATTTTGATCACATGTAAGTTACACTTTTAAACAAATTTCTTATACTTCTACTTCTTACAATGCTTGCTGCTAAGCTTCTAAAAAGGCAGTGAAAGATAGTTATGGCCACACAAAATAGAACATTTCTTTATAAACATATATTGGTCACTTCTAACCTTTTAGAAGCACAAACATCATGGAAAAATCTCTAGAAAATAAAATAAAAAGCAAAAGTGCAAGCAGTATGGTGTTAGTAGGGTTCTCTGAAGAGCCATCTGGCTTTAGATACCAAACCTTTAATAGCATTCTTCCTGACTACAACACTTCAGACTTTGGAATATATTCTAAGGAAATAATTCTAATTACAGAAAAGACACTTATGCATAAATGTTCCCTGCCACACATACCAGAAAATGTACTAGAAACTAACAATATCTATAAAGAGGAGTCAAGACAATTATGCTATATTTAACAGTATGTAACTACAAAAAGTTTTAAGAAAAGTATGTTGTAGAAAATCCTTATGTTAGTTTTTGAAGAGGTGGATATGTACATTGGTTATACATAGCATTTATACCATATATACCTATGAAAGAAATAATAATGAAATGACTAGAAGTTAAAAGCAGTCTCTGGTGGTGACATTTTATATGATTATTTTCTTATATTTTGGGTTTTTTTTTTTTTTAAAAATTGTTTTGTTTTTTGAGACCAGGTCTCGCTGTATAGTCTTGGCCAGCCTTGAACTAATCATCCTCCTGTCTCAGCCTAGTCAGTGTGGGACACCATAGGTGCATGGTGCCATGCTTTGCCCAGTTTCTTTATTATACATTGAACAATGTTGGTGCAAGCTTTTAAAAAATTGTTAAGCTTCCTGTTAGGTTTGTTTCAAAATTATTTACAGAGAAAAGGTTGATGCATTTGGAAAGTTTATATATAATAAGTTGAAGGCTTTTTTCCCTCATAAGGAATTTCTTCAGCATGGTAAGATATATGGTTCGCTGGCTGCCAAAGAAGTCATTCTACATAATTTCAGATCAAACAGAAAATACCACCAAGAGCAGCTGAGAGATGCCTCAGAGAAACAATACTTAGGACAATAAAAGGGCTTGGCTAAAAGTTGGCACACAGGGCACAGCTAGGAATAGTTTCATTTAAGAACACAATCAAGCATAGCACTGAGTAAACAGATAAAACTTAGTTGAGGCAATTGCTTAAAACCTGTCACAAATAATGCAGTGAAGTCAACTCTGAAGCATTCAAACATCAATTATCACTTATAAGCAGAGAGAATTAAGTTAGAGGATATTCTAAAATGAGATATTCATGAGATAGAAGTCTTTGCATAAAACCCTACATAGCGCAGGGTTTTATGCAAAGACAGATACGTCTTTTTAAAAAAGAAAATAAATTCTTCACATGCTTTGCTCTTTACTGATCACTCCTACTTACATCTGCTTGTAGCTCAGTTTTCCTTCAGACATTCATTAAGGGAGTTAAATTTTAAAATTTAATTTAAAATAGTTAAATTAAAAGCCTTTATCTTGATTTCTTTTCACAGCAATAAATGGTGAGTTTTTTTTAAGTTTTTTTTAAAAAAAGGAATTACAAGGACTGGTTGGATTTCAGCATTTATTTTTAGATTATATTTTTAAATAGACTTTTTACCACATACCAGCAAACCACATTAATGCATACTTGAAATATGCATAATTTTAAGCATTTCATTTATAGTTTAGAAAATATTGTACAGCAAAAAATTACACTAAGTGCTGAATTTCAATATACTTAAAACAGACACTGAAAGTATGTCAAGATTCTCGCATAAAAATGTAGACCATATATAACCTATAGCATGAATATATTAAATAGCACATTTAGAACACAAGTTTGACCTAATTCAAATGTAAAATTCAGGCATCTCCTTTCCCAGAAGTGCATCATCTTACATAAACAGCATGGCTTGCACGAGGCACCACATATGTACAACCCGAGGCTCCAGGTGTCAGCCTTTGCGTCCACTGGCCTAAAGGAAGAGGAGAAAGTAGTGCTTTCTGTACCATGGCATGTCGGGTGTCTGGTCCCAGTGCAGAGAGATGGAAGACTACTGGTCCAATGGCAGAGGGCTGAGACTGAGTGACTTGCTCTGTCAGAAAGGTGTGGGTTTAAAAACGGGTTAAGAATGTATCCAAAAGGGTACATTAATAAATGAGGTGTAAGGTTAAATGAGGACTTTCGCTTACTCTGACCTCTTTGAGAATTTTCCAACATGGTGACAAAAGAAAAATGAGTAAATTTTGAGGACTGGATTAGAAACACTAAAATACCTGATGTTTTAAAAAGTAGCAAAGTTATCTCTATGGAACATTTTGACACAGCGAAAAGAATGTAAGACAGAGTCAAAAGCTGATAAAGCTGAGTTAACAGAATGAATGTTGGTTCCTGGTGAATGAATACCATATGAGGGTTTTTAGAATACATATTTTTCAATAAGACATATAATAAAAGGACTCTCAATGGGGGAAAAGTCTTTGTCAAGAACAACTTTTTGGGAGAAATTTTTAGCAACTTTTTACAGGTATGGTGACGTGGTGATGCTCTAACAACCTTGTCACTATTCCGTTTGCTGAGAATGCTGCCCTGTTGGGGACTGCCTCTGCTCAGAAAGTACCTCCCCCAATCTGTCTCCAGATGTCAAGGTACAGGCAAAAAGGCCCAGCCAGCCTCCCCCAAATGGCAGGAAATAGGAGGGACTATCCTAGCTTCAGAGCTCTCGGGAAAGTTGACCGAACAGGGCCACTTGACAGCCGCTTGTGCACAGCAGTTGGGCTTGTGCTCCTTCCTTGAAAGTACTGATTCCCAGAAAACACTCTGATAGGATGTGCAGCCCTGTCTCCACCTAAGTCTGCCTCTAGGGATCCAACTGGGGCAGAAGATATATATCAAGTTTTGCTTTACAAAACTGGAACACGTGAGCACACTGTCTTAATTACTTTTCTCTGGTGGCTAAGACAAAACTGTCCAACACCCCAAGTTAAAGGAGAAAAGGGTTATTTAACTTGTAGTTTGTGGAGGTTTCAGTCCCCTGTCGGCTGGTTCCAAGGAAGGGTGGCATGGCACAGGGTAGCAGTTGATGGAAGCAAAAGACAGCAAAAGAAAGCAGAGAAGGCAAACTTGTTACTGGGCCTCATTTTGCATCAGAATACTGGCTTTAGGGTGATGCCACTGACCCTTAAACCCAGCACCCTTAATCCTAGCATTGTACCAAGAATTAGTCACACACTGTATAGATCCAGCCACCTCTGAAGAAGGCCCACCTATGACTGCATAAGGCTTGTGGGGGCATGGGACACAAACCATGCCACACAGAGTTAATCACAAGGACAAAATAAGGCAACATATAAAAATTTTTCCTCGTCTATCAGGGCAAAATGCTCAATATGTGATAAAAGTTGGGCCAAGATTAAATTAATCCTAAACATTACTTAAAACAGGTTTACTATTTGAAATCCTCTGTTGGGCAGGTGATCGGGTAGGCACAGGGACCAGGGTTTGATCCCCAGTACCACAAGCCATGCTGACCCCATCCCTGCACGTGCTGAGCCGGACACCAAGTCTGGGAGTGGTGGCGCATGCCTGTAACCCCAGCGCTAAGAAGGCTGAAAACATGATGACGATCTCTGAGTCCGAGCTGTGTAGTGAGACCCTGTATCAAATACATTTAAAAAATCAAAAATCCTCAAGGAAGACTCTAAATACATGATCATACGATTATTGTTCATGTCAGTAGTACCTAAACTCCCTATACTACCTATCTGCAAATTCTTGATATTTCTTTGTTTTATAATCAATTCTTTTCCCACTTTCCTTATGTGTTTTTTTTTCTTTGAGCCACTATTCAACTTTTGTATTGGGAATTGGACTCAGGACCTTGTGCTTTCCAGGTAGGTGCTTTATAAGAAAAATAAAAAAAGGTTTCATGGGGAAGATCTTGCACATTTCAATGGTCCTGAGATGAAGGAGGGCAAGAGATGGTGGACCTGTACCCTGATCCCACCCCTGTGTTGGGAACTAAGTCCAGAACTTTCACACTGAGTTGTACCCTCAGCACTTTTTAATTTTTCATTTTGAGACAGGGTCTCCCTAAATTGCTAAGTAGCCCATGTTGTGCTTGAATTTGTAATCCTCTTGCCTCAGCTTCCTAGAGTGCTGAGATTAAGATTATGAACATGTGTGACGGACTTATTATAAAATATGAACCTAGGACCTGGTACTATTCTCCCCTATGTTCTTATTCACAAGTTCTGGGAGAGGTGGGGACATATATTTATATTTATAAAAACTATCCATGCAAATATAAAAAGTACAGCAAAGGGCCATGGAGATAGCTCAGTGGTCTAAGAGCCTGGCTAGGCAAGCGCAGGGACAGGGTTCAGTCCCCAGCACTACATGCCACTGGCTCTGTACTCATGCATGCTGAACCAGCCACCAAGACCAGGCATGGTGGCCCATGCCTGGGATTCCAGGATTGGGGAGGCTGAGATGCGAGATTGCTATGAGTCTGAACTATGTAGTGAGACCTGTACCAAATATATGTTTTTGTTTCTTTAAAGAACAGCAAAGACTTTTCCAGCCGGAACCATGGAATGTGTAGAAGAAAAAGAAGACAAGGGCTGGCCAAATAGCTCAATAGATTAAAGTGCCTACAAGTTGGCACAGGGGCCAGAGGTTCAATCCCCAAGCCTTCTGTACTGGCCTCACTCCCAGGGCATGCTGAGATGGCTACTGAGACTGAGAGTGGTGGCGCATGCCTGTAATCCCAGCTCTTGGGAAACTATAAATAGGCAGATCCCTATAAGTCTGATCTAGTAGTGAGATCTATAAAAGAAAAAGTGAAGATATTTTGCAAAGTTGAAGATAAGGCACCTGAGAAAGAAGTTTGTCCAGAAGATGCTTGGTGAGGTGAGGAGCAAGCTCATCTATGAAAAAGCCGTGCACTATCATAAGGAATACAGACAGATGTACAGAACTGGGATCCGAATGGCTAGGATGGCAAGAAAAGCTGGCAACTTCTATGTCCCTGCAGAGCCCAAATTGGCTTTTGTCATCTGGATCAGGAGTATCAATGGTGTGAGCCCAAAGATCCGCAAAGGGATGCAGCTTCTTTGCCTTTGCCAAATCTTCAATGGCACCTTCATTAAGCTCACCAAGGCTTCAATTAACATGCTGAGAATTGTGGAGCCATACACTGCATGGGGGTTCCCAAACCTGAAGTCAGTAAATGAACTAATATACAAGTGTGGCTATGGCAAAATCAGTAAGAAGTGAATTGCCTTGACAGATAATTCATTGATTGCTCAATCACTTGGTAAATATGGCATCATCTTCATGGAGGATCTGGACCCATGATATCTATACTGCTGGAAAACACTTAAAAGAGCTTCCTGTGGTCATTCAAGTTATCTCCACAAGGTGGAATGAAAAAAAAGACGACACATTTTGTGGAAAGTGGAGATGCTGGAAAGAGGGAAGACCAGATCAACAGGCTTACTAGAAGGATGAACTAAGGAATCTACCATGGTGTTTTTATGATTTGGACATTTAATAAAATATCTACTTCCAAACTGAAAAAAAAAGAACAGCAAAGAAACCTTAAATATTCACTTTGATTTTTAGCAATGTTAATATTATACTGCAAATGTAGATATACAGCAAATAAGCAAGTTCATTAGTAAGAATCAGCTTATTCAATGAGATAGACATAAATAATATTTTTAAATTAGAAATATTAATGTGAAATTATGACAAAAAATAAAAATATTTCCTTGTTTTAGACACAAGAGAGGGCTTATGATCCAGGCAGAATGGGCATGACAGCACCTTCATTTTGATTTTTAAATACTGTCTCCCACTTCTTGGAAAAATTTTAGGTGCAAGGCAGAAAGCAATGAGGTGATCAAGTGTGGCCATGTCACAAAGAAAAGTAGCACTGAAAATAAAGGGAAAAATTTTACTTCCCAAGATCTGCTGCAAAGGTTGAGGTAGAATAGAAGAAACAAAGACAGGTAGAAAGGAGTTAAGGAAATTGGGATTTTAAAATTGTACTTCTAGGGCACGTGAGATAGCTCAGCTTAGGCAAGCACAGGGATTGGGGTTCGATCTCTGACATCACATGCCATGCTGGCCCTGCCCCAGAGCTCACTGAGCCAGAGAGAATCTGCATGTCGTGGCGTATACCCATATACCTGTAATCCCAGCACCAGTGAGACAGAAAATAGGAGAAAGACTACAAGTCCAAGCTGTATAGTGCGACCTTGTACCAAATACATAGATTTAAATAAATAAAATTTTGCTTTTAAAAAACCCTGAAGCTTCAAGACAAAAAAACTGCTCAATCTCATTTTATGTTTCTCTCTTTTTAGTTTTTTTTAAACATGTTTACAATACACCATGATTGCAATATCACAGGGAGTTGACACGTGCATAACACATCTTAATTCGTTTTATGTGGCCTCCTCCTTTTCCTCCCCCCACCCCTTGACACCCTTCACATTTGCAAAATATCAACCTCCCCATTTCCCATCTTTTATTTTGATCTTTAACTTATTGGTATTTTAATTTCTAAAACATTGCTTCTTCTCCTGATACTCAATAAAGGTGGACAATTCCCTTTTACTTGCAAATGGCATGTTCACCTGTAAAACACACTTTCCCTTAACAATGAGCCCCTAGAAAACCATGAACAAGACTCCAGGCTGATTTCCACTGCCAGAAACACAAATATTCCTGGTTCCAAACTAGTGCGCCTGTCTGTCCTGAGGGCCAGCACTCTATTTCTGTTAACTGTGTTTATGTCACTGCTTATAATGACCACATTGAAGAAATGTTTTCTTTCTCAGTATTTTACTTTTCATTATTCTGTTGGTAGCGTGTAACGACCGCATCCTGTGTGTAGCTGGAACAGCACACAGCGTGGCACACAACTCATCCAGTTCTCATCCCGCTCTTCCTCCCCTCACCCACTCTGTCTTTTGGTCCCCCCACTGCTTTCCCATTTGCAGAAGTTCTCTTTCCCTGGTTCTTATTCTCTATCTTTTGTTTTGCTCTTTAGATGTTGGGTTCTCATATATGGGAAACATAAGATACGTAAATTTTGTAACTCGTTTATTTAATTTCTGCCTAATAAATCTATGTCTCTGAGTAACACATCCTGAAAATTCTTTCTTTCCTTCACAACTCTTTCTGCAGCTTAATCCTATAGGTAGGTTGGGGTAGAAACTTCCAAGGACTATGGCTAGGAATATGGTGGTAATTAAAGAGGAAACATTAAGTGCTGATCCTGAACTTTTATTATTTTTCAACCTGACTGTTTAGAAGATACTGGCATTCATCTAGTTAATGAGGGAAGCACACCTTTACAGAAGAGCGCCTGCAGATCTATGTAGATGGACTGATTAGGATCTGCTTGCTCAGGTAGATCCAGCAGAAAACAAAGGGTGCTGTAAACTTCAGATGCAACATTGAGAACAGAATATTCACAGGGTGCCAAAGTATCAGCCACTCACATTTGTTACCTATAAGCAGAGATCTCATGATTTCTGCAATAAACAAATGATTACACGATTAAACAGTCTGATATCTCTGTTCATTGTCTTACTTTTCTCTTGGCTGAGAACCAATATCTCTGAGCCACAATTTAAGAGGAGGAAAAGCTTCTCTGGGCTTACAGCCTGTAGAGGTTTCAGCCCTGGGGTGGCTGGCAACAAGGCAGGGCATACAGCAGCTGGAGGCAGCGGGAAAGAGACTCACCCTTCCAGGCCTCGCTTCAGTGACTCAGGCTTGGCCTCACAACATAACCAGCTACCAATGCGCAAATGACCAATCCACTGATGAGCATCACACGCCCATGGTCCAATGGTCTCCCCAAAGCACCATGCATGACGCACAAGGCTGGGGGGCACTGAGATACACCTTGTAACACCGATATAGTACAATAAGAAGAACTCAGATCAAGCCAAGACTTCTATAAATAAGTCTCAGGTAGAAGAAATAAGAGGAGACAAGGAAATCATACTAAAAGCTATACTTTTAAATTTTATTTTATTAATTTTAATGAGAGAAATAACATGAGACAGTTTCAAAACAGGTTAGTAGGACAGTTACAATAAATAATACACTGCATACCATTGTCTTGATAGTAGTTGTTCAGAGTACAAGATGCAGAATGATATCTTTCTAAATACTAATAGAACTTATCTTTCTCATTGAACTACGAGAAAGTATGTTGTATAGAAAGCTGTATGTATAGTTCAATAGTCCATAATAGTAGGGGGTTATCAGCACAACTGGCAATGCCGGAAGCTGTGGACCTGAGCCTTTAACAGCTCAGCATATTAGTATGGCTTTCCTTTTTATACCTCATGGTTAGGCTTTTCTGCTGGATGGTTAAGGCCAAGATAAAGTAAGACCTATATGACAAAAAATGTAACTTTTGTATCTGATCAGGTCAGTCAAATCCCCTCAAGATTTACCTGAAACCATGTACAGCATTTTGTAGATCTTTTGTCAGTATCACCTATCTGGACAGTCAAAGCCATTGCTTGACCAATTTGCTCTCTGTGAAAGCCTGAATGTTTTCTCTCTAGGTGACTCTCTTTAGGCACACCGTACATTTCAATTACTTGCCTCTGTGGCCCCATAATCTCCTTGAGCAAAAAAAGCAAGTACTCACACGGGCCCTGGGTTACTGAGCAGTACTTAGAAGCTGTGTGTAAACGGATGCTCCACTGGTGCCAACGCCCAGGACAGGTCCGCAGTGCAAGCACTGCTGTGGGAGCAGAGCCTGCTCTGTGGGATGGTGAGATCTCAGGTGCAGCAGGCACAGAAGGTCAGCTCCGAGGGGTTGTGAGGCCTCCAGAGCCCTTGCTAGCTTCTGGATGCTATCTGGGGCCAGAGGGCACTAGAAGGAGTAGGAGGTCAATAAACACTTGTTGAATAATTGAGTGAATTACTGGAAGCACTGGGAAACTTCCAGAATTTAGAGACATATTTATGTTTATCACTCTCGCTTTACAATAGTTTAATATTTACCCTACAATTAACTCGAAACAAGTTTTTATTTCACACTGCTACCTGTACTAGCTATAACTAACAATCCTATAGTCAGTGCCCACATGAAAAATCTGAACGTTTGAGAAAGTTGCTCAACTTGTTTTTTTTTAAAACATGGATAAAATTCATATTAAGCAAGCCTTCACTAAAACATACAACCTTCTCAGTAGCCACTGTAGCATGTAGCATAGTAAAAGAAATAAAATGAAAAATTTAAGTGGGACACTACCTTACTCTCTATAACAGGAAAAAAAAAAATCTACTGAAATTTACTTCAAGAGCTTTTAAGATTTTCTGAAAAACTCACTTTCGGTGTGGTAGCTAGGTTTAGGATAAAATCACTTGCCCAACCCCCAAATAGCAACAATCTCTTCTAATCCTGAAAGATCATGAGTGAGACTCACTTTTTGTTAAAATTTTGAAAGTCATATTTCATTTACAGATGAAATAACTTCTTATCTACAGAATATATCTATGCTAAAATTTGAGGATAAGCCAGAGTTTTGAATCTATCTTTACTATCACTTAAACTTTTTAAGAAATTCTGTTAAACCCACCCATGGATAGCATAAGATTCTAGAATTTAATCTGTCTTCCTACACTGTCTACAGGAGCCAAGAGGAAATTTAATGCAGTAAATTGGTCAGAGAAATTAAAGTTATTAAGAAACTTAACCACAGAACTCCCTGGAGCCCAATGACTTTATGGCTGTATTCTATGAACAATTATCAGCACCGTTGGCATATTTTTCTTTTAGTAGGGAGTGTCTTATAACAGGCATAATTTTTTTTTTTTTAGCTTTATAGTTATTTCCTGAAGACGGTAACATTCATCTATAGAATGTGTGGGGCTTGGTTTCTCAGCTCAGATATACGGGTTCTCTTTAAATTTTCAGTATTTTCTAGGTTTGATTTTTTCATCTGTTACAGAGATTAATGGGCCTCACTTTGGCAAATTCTTATGTGTCCACAATGTACTTTGATCAGTTTCACTCTATCCTGTCATCCCTAGTCCTCCACCTTCCCCCACAGGTTTCACAAGTTTTGAGGGAGCGGTTGTGTGGTAGGTTAACTAATGGTCCATTTGTAACACCCAGCCCAACTGAATCAGTGCAGTGCTGGGTATGGAAGGTTCACATGAGGATGACCGTGAGCAGTATAAAAGGAACAAAAGGAAAGTGGCCTGCTGTTGGTTCTGCTGGAGCAGCTTGTCATGCTAGATTTCTGCTTATGAACCATCATCGAGGAGCCTTTTGTCACTGAGGACAGCTGCTGTTCTTCTGCAGGGAGCTCAGGCTTGCATGGGACACTGTAATGGGCTCCAAGCTTCCAGCTGGACTCCTTCCTGCAGGACGCTGCCATGGGATCCAGATGCCATGGAATCTTAGCTGGAGCCTTTGGGTCTCTGGTGTATGGACAAATTTCCTGCACTCTTTTGCACTTGACTCCTTGAGGGAGTATTATAAAATAATCCTATAAATTATGTGTCCTGTATTAAATTATTTCCCTTGGAAACCTGGATAGGCTGACACGTATAACATATTGTACTCAGCTCCAGCTCCACCTCCACTTCCTGCCCTTCCTTCCTTCCCCCTCCCTCGTATTCCCTTGACCTTGTCTGATAGTCTCTTTTTTGTTTGTTTGGAGACTTTTTTTTTTTATTTCATGTATTAAGGAGAACATGCAAGGCTGACCTTTCTAACTCTGGCTTCTTTCCCTCAATTTGATGGAATCCAGATGCATCCATTTTCTTTAAAAATGACAGAATTTCATTCTTCCTTGTGGATGAAAAATACTTTATTATAGGCACAATCAAATGTAAGTTTATCAAGCAGTACACTTTATAAACTTCCTAACACTTCTTAACAACTGGTAGAGTGGGGCAAGCTACAAAGCTATCTGTCTTGTCAAATCTGTACAGAAGGTAGATGTGTACAGAGTTATTAGAAAACTAAAATACAGACTCCATTTGACCCAGCTGCACCTCTCCTGGGAATGTTTCTCAAAGGAGTTAAAGTGATTGTGTTATAGTGACACAAGCCTACCTATGTTCACAGCAGCACAACCCATAACAGCGATGTCCTGCCAGCAGCCAATATGTTCATCAACAGATAAACATGCAAAGAGAGTGTGTCAGTTAGAGCAAACGAGTACTGCTCAGCGGTGGAAGGGCACATCTCAGCCACCTGTAAGGGAATGGATGCACTTTGGGACCATACTGTCAAGTGACATGAATCAGACACAAGTGGTCAAATACCATATTTTTCTCCTATATGAGAAACCCAAATTCTAATTAATTCAGAAGTAAAATAAGAGAATAGAAAACAGGCAGAGAAGACTGGAGATGGAAAGGGATCTAGAAATGAGGGAAGTAAAAAAGGATCAAGATCTGGTAAGCATATATACAGATTCCTCACATGTATATTATATATCACAAACATGTATAACGCCCTGTGGTGCCTTGGATAAACACCAGTATGAAGTTAAAGAACAAAGGTAAACAGCAAAATCACCCCTATCACTTATGTAAAGAAATATAGAAGACCCTCTTAGATCACTGGGCAATACTGAAACACTGCCCTATTTATTTATTTATTTATTTATTTATTTATTTTTGCGTGACTGGGGTTCAAACTCATGACTTTGCACTTGCCAGGCAGGCACTTGTGCCACACAACTATCTCCCCAGCCCCTCACTGCCCAAGTTAAATAAAAAGATTATTTTAAGGCAATATGGTTGGAGGATTTTTGTTGAAAATCACTTTGAAATGTTCAAATTAAAACATGCTTTTGACATTAACCTTACATTTCAGTAGATGTAAAGCCTACTAGATATTAATACTACAAATTAATGACTTGCCATTTAAAATGAAAACTGTACTTTATGACTAAATTAGGATGTGTAACTCCATACTTTGCATTTTTTTTCTCCTGGTAATAATTATTCCTTGAATAATCTATTGTTTCCCATAGTAGTTAATAACCTATAGGCAAGATATCCTCGCTGACAAATTTGTCCCCACTATGAGCATGGGCCACAAGTGAAAGAAAGGAAACAACTTAGGTTCAATTCATGAGCACAATACTACCAAAACCAATCCATGGGAGGGTGCCTCATGGCACAACTTCTGGTTAACTGGGCTAACTGGGCTAATTGGTCTTGTACTCCTCCCAAGGTCCTGGCATCATATTCAAGATAGAACTAAAATTCTGGCCAAAAATGTGAACTAGATTTTCTACTGGTGAAACTACTTAAATATATACAAGTACAAAGTAAAACAGCAGTGAAGAAAGTTCTATTACCAAAACCAAACCATGAGACATTGTAACCCAGATACAGGATCCCTCTCAGTCAAACTCCTTGGTACATATCCATCACTTATTAATCAAAGAGAAGGATTATAGCTTCTATGGTTGTGCTATCAGAATACTTCTTGTTTTTACATATTTTAGTACTGGGCCTACAGGGTCTCTCAACTTCCCAAGCACTGGGATTACAGGGGTGTCTTATTACCCCCAGTCTCAACTGCAATCTCAGTACACCCTGGGGTTGGGGTGGGGCCAGCACAGCATTCAGGGATCAAACCCCAGCCCCTGCGTCTGCTTAAGCAGGAACTTTAATCAGCTGAGCTATTTGGCCAGCCCTAGAATACTTCTTGAAAGAATTCCTCGCCATCAGATGAGATCCTGTTATCCTGATTTTCTCAGTTCTGGGGTCAGCAACAGGAAGCTCTGATTCTTAGTCCAGTTTCCCTAGGACTTCAATGTTTTAAAGTACAGAAGCAGAGGGTGGAAGAATTCATTCAGAACCTTTTAAATGATTGCATTTGCTCTTCCAAGTAACTCTGTGGACATACCATGTTTCTAGCAGGCCTGGGTATGAAGTGGTAAGAGATCAAACCTGCACCACTTGCCTAGTTTTAGAAACTTAGGCTTAGATTCTGGTTGAGCAAACAGAAAGTAGATCATGATCAGGTTACAGAAGGGAGCAGGTCTGCACATACCTAAACCACAACCTGGCTACCCGATCTGGCATTTGGCTCCTGCTAAGGCAATCAGTGTATTCCTGAAGTACAGATATGGGCTGGCTGCCAAAATGTGCTGGTACAGACTCAGGTATCTGAGCGCTCAATATTGAATAACACTTTGGAAATGCAATCCAATTACGAGGACTGTAAAAAGTATAACTTTTTTTAAAGGAAAGAAAGCAAAGAAATCCATAAAGTTCTTAAGTTTGGGAGCAAAAGGGAGACAAGGGTGGCAGGAGACAGCTCGATTGCATCAAAGCATTCCACAAACCCTCCTCTGCCAAGTGTAGTAACATGACTCTGCCAGATTCGTGAACCTGGTTTTGGAGTAGCAGTTGGTACAGTTCCGTGGGGAACACCCACAGCGCACACAGGCAGCACGCACTTAGCGTTATCTTTGGGCTCATTGAAATTTGTGAGGCACTTTTCTGTAAGATTTCTGTGGTGCTCTTAGTTCCCTGAGGACTTGGTTCAATCACACTGAAAGCCAGCTCTTTCTTTTGGAACACACTTTCTGTCCCAGGACACAGGCTAGTTCGAGATAAGAAGCTGAAGCCACTGTGACCCTGTGGAATGATGTGGGCCAACTTCATGTTCATTACTTCTCAAAATAAAGCTTCTGAGCATATGAAAAATGTGATAGACTAAAATACTTATGACACAGAAATCTGTCAGTTTTCAAACAGTTTGCATTTACTCTGTCTTTTTAATTCATTAATTAAAGGAAATACCATTTGAACTTCTATTCAAACGCTGGTATTAAAGGACAATCTAATGACCACATCTCTAGCTCTGACCTACACAAATAAATAGCACTGAGTCTGGTTTCATATCCAGAATCATCCTTAACCTTTTTTTCTGCTAAGTGTAGTTTCCACGAGATTTACCAAATTTTCCAGAGCAACAGAAAAGCATATTGATTTTATAAAATGAAATACATATTTTACAGTATAGGGGGTTAAAATTTCAGAAACACACAGTAGAAGAATTGATTAAGTTTATCTAAAATCCTTCAGTCTAAGTATCAAAGATGTATAAAAATATGAGAAATTCTTTTTGGTAGTAATAGGAAATGATGTTTTTGTGATTCACTCAAAAAGAAAAACAAGCCTAGAGTTGGTAAAAACATAATGGTCAGTCAACAAATATAGTTCATGTACCACACGCATCCATGCTTTCAATTCTTACCAGAAGAGTTATATTTTTGTAATTTAATCTTTGATTTTATAAGACTGAATTTTGTTACATGTTTTTTTTGGCTGGTAGACCTTCAAAATTACTAAGAAACAATCACTACATGTTTATCAAATTGTAGTTTTCAGGATATGTACAAACAGGTTCCTTTCACTGCAAAGTACAATATATTGAAGAAATATTAATCCAGGACTCCTATAAAACATGATTTATAGTTTTCCATCACAGCTTAGATGTATTAAAGATTACTATCTCGCTGCCTGATCAACTCTACAAAATACTGGCATGGACATGACTTCTTCTGTCTGGTCTGCTTCCAGGTCAGTTGTCCTTAACTGCTGAAAGGTGAGGGCCCAACTCTCACAACAGCAACAAAGAAGCCGCTGCGAGAGCCCAGGACTTCGGCGGCCTCCTCTCTCTGGCATAGCTGGCACAGCACCCTTACCTGAGGACCTCATGTATCACTTTTAATTCTACAGTAAGAACGTTATCCCATACGAGAAGAAGAAGAAACTGTAAGAAAACGTAGTAACTGACAATTTTTTTCTTGTCTAAATGAAGCAAGTTGCACACCAGGAATACATTAAAGCATTCCAAGTAAGCAGCCGTGTATTTATCATCCAGTCAAGTTAATACCACTAAAATATGCATTTTTCATAGGGATCTAATATATTAGAAGTTAAGCTAGCTGTTCTTTCCAGGGCATTATATATATAGAATTGTGCCTATTCACCCAAACTAAGTTTTAATCTAAATTGAGCAAGTATATTAAAAGTGAAAAAGACTGGCATGGTCCCAAGTTTGAGTATTTTCTGTAAGAGATAATTTACAAGTTGTCTCTTGGTCTCAGCCCTAAGAAACAATTGTGAAGAAAAGATCATCTTGTATTTAATGTTCTGTTGTAAACAGAGAGGAGATACAAACGCCATTCTAAAACACTGAAGTCTGTTCTCTATATGGATGAATCCAACAGCCATCTGTTGAAAAGCATTAATCACGATATAACAAATCACCACACCTTGCTGTGCTATTTCAAAAGCAAGTTCTCACAGCTTAGTAGTGAAGGGAACCGGAAGAGAAGAGCAGACCACCACTGGAAGAAATCTGTGTGACCTGGATCAACCCTTGATCTCTCTGGATCTCAGCAGGAATGTTTCACTTGTATAAAGCAAGTCACTCTAGATTATCTGACGTCTAAACCAAAGATTCTTTGGAATAAGAGCCACACAGCAATCTTAAGTATGAGTAAAAACCTCTTTAAGCAATTTGGATTCTAAAATTCTAGCTTTTTAAAAGTCTAGTAGTTACTTGTAGAATACTATGGATATCATTATTTTATTTAACATATCTTGTTAATTACTAGAAATTCCTTCAGATTTAAGTGATTTCTCAATACACATATGGGTTAAATATCTATAAAAATACTTAATGGTTAAATGCACTTTGCCTTAAATAAAACTGGATAATCTTTTACTCTTATTAGTCACTTCCCAGAAATGTGTTAAAAGGCAAACATTTTTCTCAGTATCTTCATCTAACATAATCCTTGAATTACCTTTGGATGACCTTTCTGAGATTTATTATCTTTCAGTGCAACACTTGTGCCACCCTTGACAGCTCTAAGAGAAAGAAAAAGCCACTGTGACTCACCTTATAATGAATTCCCATGAAATTACACAGTAGTCAACCATACTGCCTGCTGGCACCTAGCAGTTTTGTGGTTAAAGAAACAAAATTTTAACTTGAAAAGTCCAAGGTTGACACTTTACAAAAATGGACTGAAGAACTTTGATATAGGTCATGATGTCCAGAGATACATTAAAATAACATTCCTTAATTGTTATTTTGATATATATTTTTAAAAGGGATATCCAGAAAAGCACTATCAGAAAGGTCTCAAATATGAAAAGCAAGCAAAGAAATAAAAATCTTTATAGTAATGCCCATTACAGAGAAAACTCCACTAAATAAGACTACCTAGGCAATGTGTGTGCGTGTGTGTGTGTGTGTGTGTGTGTGTGTGTGTGTGTGTGTGCACGCGCGCGCGGACGCACCCACATGTTGGCATGGTATTTTGCATTTAATTTTCTAACAACCTAAGGACTAATCAGAATGTGGAGTACTACAGTTACCTCACTTGTGGCTCTTCAAAACTTGAAAAGGGCTGGTCCAAATTGAGATGTGTTGTGAATATATAATACACACCAGGTTTCAAATTTTAAAAAGAAAATATAATGCATTCCAATTTTGAAAATATTAATTATATGATGATATATTATTTTGATTACAATGAGTTAAATGTTAAAATTCACTTCACCTAGGTATTTAAAACTATACTGTGGCTAATAAAAGATTTAAAATTACATCTATGACTTGTAAGTACTCTTCTATTAGATAGCACTGGAAAAGAATTTCAAGGGCTGACCTAATAGCTCAGCAGACTACAATGCCTGCTTAGGCAGAGAACAGTAGCTGGGGTTCAACAATGACCCCTTATTATCCCCAACCCCTCCCTACATGCTGTGCCACTCTGAGAAGGCAATTGAGACTGGGTGTGGTGGCACGCACCTGTAATCCCAGCTCTCAGGAGGCAGAACACAGGCGGATCACTACGAGACCGACTTAGCTAGTGTACTAAGATATAAAAAAAAAAGGAAAAAAAGAATTTCCATATTTTCTACAGAAACTTTTTAATATGTAACATTTTAAAACTTTGTTAAAAATGAAAGAATGTGTCTAACATAGCAAATGTGTTAGGAAGAGAAAGTTCCGGTGGTGCTCTGCTCTCTGTGGCTCCTCACAGAGGCTTGTGCAAAGGCAACCACTTTTCTTTGAGTTCTAAGTATGTTTATAAAACAGTCAAGGAAGGTGAGTTTCCAACAGCCGCCATCTCCCTACCTCAAACACCAGCTCCACACCCACAAAGACTCCACAGCAGCTTTGGTGTCATGGCATTCCTCCAGCCAGGAAACAAGCTCAAGCCATACAAATTTATGCAGCAATGTTTTCACAAATGCATAATTAAATAAATATTTCTTGAATTACTAGGTGCTAACAATGCTTGAGACAAGCAGCTCTCAAGCACTCGAAGCTAGGAACTTGTGTTGAAACCCTAGCAGAGAAGACCAAAGGTGGGCTTGCAAGTGGGACTGGAAGGAGGGAACAGATGAAGTAGACTGCAGGTCATGTAAATATTCCTGAGGAAGACAGTGGTGCAGGCTAGTCAAACTGTCAGATGTAGGGAGATCAGGCTGGGTTGGGGGGCAGGAGAGATACGCCGGCATTACTGAGGGCGAAACCTGGCCCTCAGTAATGGCCAGTTTCCTTTTGACTCCACATAGTTACATACAAATGTCTATGAGGGCATATGTTCACAGATGAGAGAGGACAAAGTTACTGACAAGGACTGTACTGTTCAACCTTAGATCTGAGAGCAAGTCAGAATGAAACCTGGGTGGAACAGGGAATAGTATAACACGTTTCACCTCTATTCCCCCACCCCCCCAAAAAAAAGCATTAAAAAGCAAGAGATGGACTAATCCTAGCTATCTCATCCAACTCTGTACCGTATGCTACTGTACATGATTCTTTTGCATAGGAGAGAGAACACGTCAGTAAAGAATATTTTGAAAAGAACAGTTGATAAGGAGAGTGAAGACCTGACCTCTAGATGATAGAACATATTCTGAAATTGCAATAGTCAACAGTCTGGCACCAGAGTAGGTAAGAGATGAATTAATGAAGCAAAGTTCAGAAACAGAAACAAACATATGCAAAAATTTAATATTTAATAGGTGATATTTTAAAACTTTATAATATTCAATAAATTAGAAAGGGCAACTGGCTCACCATTTGAATAAAAGGTAGCTAGAACTCCCAACTATTCTGGAAATAGTTCTGGAAATCTGGAAATCAATGATGATTTAAATGTAATAAAGAATTTACAGAACTAAAGAACATAACCTTAAATTGGAGAACTTTTAAAAAATGGTAATAAAAATACAGACCAGAAAGAACCATCTGTGGTTTAATTATATAAAATTCATAAAATTCTATATATCCAAAGCCATTGAAACTTTCAGTTTGAAATAACAACCCAGGAAAAATGGCCTTTCACTATTTGGGAATTCACTTAAATAAAATCCCCAGCTTGAATAATACTACTGTTCCTAGTTTGTATTGCGTTTTTCATATTATTTTTTCTGAATTGCTGTTTGTTTTCTAGAAGTGTATTTTTCACCTCATTGTTAATATTTTAATATTAAAGACATTTAATGTTTACCTGATTTTGTTAAGTTCTTTGTATTCTCTTAAAGTTTACAAAGCTTCCTAAAAGTAGTCGTGTATTGCTTACTAATGGATGTACTCTGGGAAATGTGTCATTAGGCAGTTTTTCATTATGTGACCGTCAGAGAGTATTCACACAGCCTAGAAGCTGCAAGGAGGGTGCCAAGAGGATGCTCCACACCTAGGGGCATATGGAAGAGCCTTTCGCTCCTAGGCTACAAACTTGTATAGCAAGTTACTATACTGAAAGGCTAAGCATTCAGAATGCAATGTTAGCAATTTGTGGATTAAAGCATATTTAAACATAGAAAAAATACAATAAAAATGTTACATAAGATTTTAAAAATGGTGTACCTATATATGGCATTTATCATTGAACACGGCTTACAGGATGGGAAGTTGCTCTGGGTGAATCAGTGAGTGAGGGGGAATAAATGTAAATGTCTAGGATATTACTATGTACTCTGTAGACTTAGAATGCTCTATATTTAGGCTGCTCTAAATTTATAAAGTTTTCTTTTTTCAGTAATAAATTAAGCTTAGATTACTGTAATTTTTTCTTTATAAACCTTTCAAATATCTTCTACTCTTTTACAGTAATAGCCTAAAACACATACACATTGTAGAACTATGCAAAAATATGTATCTCTATATATCATTTTTCTATAAAACTTTAATGCCTGGCAAGCATAAAGTCCTGAATTCAATCCCTAGTATTACCAAAAAATGAAATAAAATAAAGGTACAAAAATACATACTCTGGCTTTGGCCTATTCATGGCCATCTCATCAACTTCACTGTCAGTATCTTCGTATCTTGACCTAGCTGAAGGCTTTCAGGGACAGCGGCTTTCATCTCCTAAGGTAATGGTGCTACCTGGAATTCCTCCTGATAATCCTAATCCAGGTTCTTTCTGAAGAAACATCACTTATTTTTCCAGTAAGAGACACACAAATATAAATGTTCTCTACCTTTCTACTAAAGAACGACAACAGTATGACATCCTGGCGGGGATTGATGAAAGATGTTTGGGGTTTCCAGGTAACCTGACTAAAGTACGACTGAGGCAAATTAGGTTAATTAGCAAACCAAGCTGTAGAACACAATTACCAATTACCAGAAAAATGATGCTTTTTTCTAAGAAGTCCTCTGGTGATGTCACTTGCTAGTCATCTGCTCTAAGGAAGTCGGCATTTTCATTGATAGAAATACAAGTTTGAATTGAATTCTGCAGGCCAAAAATAACTTACTGGTTTGGCTCAGACTAGCAAAAGTATATAATCTAGCTCTCTTTGCTCAAAACAGACTACATGCTAGTCATACAAATATCCATGAACCCTTTTTCTTTTTTTTGGTACTGATGATCAAACCTGTACTTGCCAGGCAGGCACTTATGCTGCTGAGCTATATCCCTGGCCCTTGAATCCTTTAAAGCGCCTAAATTCCTTATTTTTATCTTTATTCTGTAAGTAAGAAAGGTACAATGAGAACAACCAGTACTCTGAAATTCATTTTATTGGATTTGTTGATAACTGGTTCTTTGTTTCCTACTTTGTCCTTGGTCAAGCTTTATTTATTTAATAATCCTACATTATATTTTAAAAACTATGAGGAAGCACATCTAAAAAATAGACAGTAAAAATACAAAATTGAAAATATCAGGCTGAAAAGAAAAATGAAGGAAGGAAAATGGGGGAAAAGCACACCCACAAAGTTCTTTGTAAAAGGTGCTAGATAATTGGAAAAGGCAGGTGTAACACTAGCCCTGAACTTTACAGATGCTTAAATCAGAAAGCAATCACTTATAAAGTCATTAGGCAACATACAGTATGAACAGTGTGTGAAGAATAACATCACAAATCCTGCAGGTTTATTGGGAGGATTAAACACATTTATGAAAACTCCTAATATATAATCCCTAGGACATTGTAGCTGCCACACAAATATTCCTGCTTTTCTTTCTCTTGAGATTTTCTGCAATGGACCTATTTTAAGCTGAGGCCCAAAAATGGTATCTGATAAATGCTACCTTAATCCCTTTTCATTCAGAATATTTCTTTTTGTCTCAGTCAAAGAAAAAGCAACATAAAAGATAGTCAATAATATAAAATTTCAGGATTACAGAATCTGAAATAAATATATTTGCTGCAACACTCACTATGAACACATTCACCGCCCACTCCCGAGCATATCCTAAAGAAAAGAAGATATTAATTTAAAAAGAAAAAAGACAAAAGGACCAGTAAGCTGTGGCAAATATGTGCTATTCAAATAACCAAAACAGCATAGTCTCACACATGGTATCCTAAAATAATATGCAGAAGGCTGCTGGCCCTGCAATATTAGTGTGCTGACTAGCTAGGTTTCCTTAGAATAAAACAGTATGTCAAACAATGCTCAGTTTTTCTACTTTTGAAGAGTAGAACAGTACAACAATATCTAAGAAGGGCCCTTAGAACATGGCGACACGTATGGCAGTTCAGATAACTGAAAACAGTTCTAAGCCAATTAACCATAGTTTTCTTTCTGCTTTAAACACTCGAAAGGACGAAGGAGTGCTCTGTAATGGAAAGCCCTGACATTTTTCTTCTCTTGCCATAAGCATCTCATATGCAAGAGGTGAATGACTTTCAACAGAACTGCAATTAGATTAATTTCCAAGGGCTACCACTGAAGCTAGATATATGCAGGGTTCACTAAATGGCTTTTCCTATTTGCAAAACACAATTTTGGTAATTTCTTAAGTTTTATAAAAATTTGCCATTTATTTGAAACAGAGAATGAGTTCTTTAGGTTGCAAACACAGGTCGGAATGGAGCCTTCTCCTAATCTACATGGATTAACAGTTTTCTAGGAATTGGAGCCCAATAATGTGTTCACACTGCTGCAGGTAAATTTTAGTTTTGCTGGTACAGAAGCAGCACAGTACTTTTAAGTGCCTCGGGGTTACTGTTACACTGCTCTAACATTATGACACATCTGTGGCTCCCACCTAACCTCAGCCTTAATCATTTGGCCAATGGCAGGTTGTCTATTCCACCCTGCCCTCAATTCTAATACGTCTACCACCCACCCACCCAAACAGGAGACAAGCAGACTTAGAAACCCTCAAGAGACATTTTTGGAGGAGAAAGGAGGACTGAATAAAGCTAATGGGCAGAAAACAGATGAAGTAAATTTTAATCTTTTATTTCTGGGCAAGGACACAGCCTACATGCAGAATTCTTTGTGGCAAGCCTGGGCTTCAGCAGGGTATTTGGGCATCTGGTCTGGGCCCCAGCACTGAGTACAACATTACAGTGAAGACAGCCATAATAATGACAATGACAATACCAGAAACATCACCACTACTGCTATCACCATGTTCCCTGTGTTCTTGATACTGTTCTAAGAACTGTGCATGTATGTACTAACAATACAGTGAAAGAGGCACCCTTAAAGCACCTAATGTTCAGACACAGAGGTTAAGAAACTTGCCCAATGTTACAAAACAAGTGGCAGATGTGGGATTTGAACTTGGGCAGTCTGACTAAATCAACACTAACTAAACTACCTCTATATAACTACTTCCATTCTAGCATACCATGCTCAATAGAGACTTATTCTATGCTATCTATAGTAAACTTTGATTAGAAAATACTGTCGCATATATACTTTTGGACTTGGGAAATCCAAAGGACACTAATTTCTTTGTTTCTTTTTCTGCCTACCAGTTTTAACATCCAAAATTTTCATAAGGTCAGTTCCAGGGCCTGGTGGGATGGCTCAGTGGTCTAAAGCGCCTACTTGGGAAAGCTTGGGTGGCTGCAGGGACCACGGTTTGATCCCTGGCACCACATGCTGCGCCAGCCCTGCCCTCGGGGCGGGCTGAGCCGGCCATAAAAATGAGTGAATAAACAAATAAAGGTTCTGAAACAAGAAAAAATAAAATAAAATAAATTTAAAAAAATTCCTTTAAAAAAAAAAAAAAGGTCAGTTCCATTGTGTAAATCAAAATTCAGCACATATATCGCCTTTTTGAGATGCCTTTTCTGATCACCTGACCTAAGGTAGCTTTTACTCTCACCCACAGGATGTACACTGATTTACTAAGCTCCAACTGTTCATTACATGACTATAAGAAATCTTAATTGCAATCCTCTTACTCATCTCTCACCTCATCTTCCTCAGTTCTCCATGATGGAACCAGTTTCAAAATGACACTTTTCTTTTGAATAAATAGTTTGTAGGTCATCAATAAAGATGTTGTTCTCATACAAGTTTGTGAAGCTTTGTGTTAGAGAAAATTATACTTCATCAAACTTTTTAGGCTAATAGATCTTCGAGAGTGCAATGAACAGTTTTGCCCACCTTTATCTGTCCAGAAGAATTACTTTGTATTTTCAAGTCTCTCATTAAAAGATGAGTTCTGATTCTAGCAAGGACCACAGACAACCATAATAACTATATGAGAGCCTGCACACTGCTTTAAGAAGTATCTCTCTCCTATGAAAGTAGTATGGTCTCTAGCAAGGTTAAATCCAGGAAAAGGCAAGTTATAGTGCCTCACATGGCGATGAGGATCCAAGGCAGAGAAAGCATGGCCCCATGGTGCTCCCGGCCTTTCCTTGGAAAGCTCATGAGGTAGCACAATAGTCTCTATCCTACCTGTGAGAGATCTGAGGTTCTGAACATTGAACGCAAATGCCCCATCTCAGCCAGGCACTAAAGCGTGGCTCAGGATTCAAATTCAGAAATGTCTGAAGCGGCCCACAGGCCACCCTTCTCTCACGACTGCCCACTCCCCACCTTCATCCTTCATTTTTCTCAGTGCCTTCCAGAGCACCACATGTCTGGGTTTTAGGGAAAGCCTGACTGGGGGTGGCTGGCCAAGCCGGGACAGAAGTCAGGACCGCACACCTCCTTCTCCCCACCTGGCCTTATGTTACAGTCCGCATAATCCTCAGACTATAGCTACAGCGAGCTTTTTTTGTTTGTTTGTTTTGTTTTGTTTTGAGCTTTTCTTAATACTCCGTAAATCAGGTACTATGGTGTCTAAGGGCTGAAACAAACTAGGAGCATTTCTAGTTGCAAGTAATACAGTACAATCATTTCTCATCCCTTTATCACATAAGATCTGAAAAGGAGAAAAGGTTTTCTCCTCACTGCTAAATTATTAAGTATTTTCATCATAAAAGTCTGGGGCAAGGTTTTTCAAACTTACCCTTATTCTTTCCTTTCCTTCATATAGTACATGAAATTCTATTATGTTGTAATTAATGGGCACTAGATACTATTATCTTAATGCAATATAAATTTATTTTAAGAAACTTATTTTACAGAAATCCTGCAGAGCACTATTTTGCTTAAGAAAGGAATATAATTTAGTGATGTCTGAAACTCTGGGATTACTTTTATAGAGAAGGCATTCATGAGTTAGAGCTCTATTATCTATATTCTGACAGCTCCCAAAAATACAGTTCCTTCCATTTCTCTGAAGAAAAAAAACAGCTAAAATTTACCTTCGCTGATATGCGTGAGCCTTTCAATTGAAACTCTGGATATCTGTGCAAAGAGCTCACTTTTATATGTACAAATCTATGATTTTAAATAACAAGAGGTAACCGTGGTAACATTCAGGAAACAAAGTAAAATGTGAAGTGGCGCTGAGATCAGGCCTTGATCACATCATCGCATCATTATCACCAAGCTAATTTGTGTGCATGACAACGAAACAACAGTCTTCACATCACTGTACCAAGTAATACAGCCTTATCCTGCTGCAAACTCCAGTCTCTTTTTAGCAGGTCCTGAACACACCAAATACATTCCAACGTAAGACTCCTCTCACTATTAAAATATGAACTAGGAAACAGCTATAATTTTTTTATTATCCAAGAGTTAGATTTTTTTTTTTCACTATTTACTAGAGAAACGTCAAACCCTGTAACTTATCCTTCCCTGAAAGGAAGTCATGTCACCAGTTGGGGTCATTATACACTAACTTAAAGCTGGTCTTTTCGTATTAATAAGAAATGTATTTTAGTTTTAATTTTTAAATTACAATGATAATTGAAGCCACATCATGATATGGGCATGTTTTTCATTATTAAATCCCATGTGACAAAGCACATCTGCATTTTATGTCTATCCAGCTTCCTTAACAGCCTAGCTAATCTCATCCAAGTAGACTCCGCCTACCTCATCCTATCTGTAGCTGTGTAAGAGGAGCAGCATTCATTCTGAGCATGGTACCAACAGCAGATCGTACCTGTAATTACAGATTGTCCAAAGAGATTAGCAAAGGTGAGGATAACCCTGTACCCACACTGCCAGATTATTTATTTTCAGGATTTAGCATCTGAAGGCAAGACAATAACTTGCTGGGTTATAGGTGCTGCAGGCATGAGGAAGTACAGATGGTTTTATGCTACTTTTGCTCCTGTACAGAATGACTAAGAGCCAGGTATGGTAGTGCATACCTGTAACTGCTGCATATGGGAAGCTGAGGGAGCAAAACTACTGAGTTCAAAGCCAGACTGGGCTACACAGTAAGTTCAAGGCCAGCATGAACTATACACCCAGACCCTAAATAAATAAATAAATGAATCGAGTAAAATAAATAAATACATAAAACACAATGACTTAAGATTGTGAAGAAATTAAAATTCACTCCAAGAAAATATAAAACCAAATCATGCATTTAAAGGTATCCTGGACAAAAAGGAATTATACTCAGAAAACTTAAAGACATAAAATGTACTTTGAAGTCAAGGCGGAGTGAAAGCAGTCAGACAGGCCTCTGTCAATTTTTGGATGACTGTAATGTCTGGCCTGATGAATCACCTTAGTACCTTTTTAAACATAAGTAACTCTAGTGACAAGTAGTCACACATACCTGGAGGATAAAGAGGTGAAAACAATAAAGGTGTAAGATTTATGACAAATAATTAAGGATATTCCAAGCCACAGACCCCGATACTCATTCCGAATCCCAAAGTAGACTTCAGTCTTAGAATTAAACACATAAGTGACATCATAAATATTTGAGCATGTAAAATCAAATCTTATGAGCAAATATAGCTATTAAATCAGCACTGAAAATTGCCACCTGCAACTTACCCTGATTCCAGCTGAGGAAATCTAAAGCCTTAAATTTTTACATTTCCCAAGGCCTTCACGGGTTTAGCCATCACAACAAAGTAGAGAGCCATTCTGAAGATTCAGTCGGAAGGTACTTGCAGCCTTCTAGAAAATGAAATCCTAATCCTAGGTTCACACCTAAATCCGTCTCCCAAAACAAATGCTTAGACAAAACTGATACTAGTTTTCTTTTATCATCAGAAGATGCAATCTCACTCTTATCTATAAACATAGTAAATTCCTCCATTCATATTCAAACTCACAGAATATTTCTACAAGTGTGGAAGAGCTGGCATAAAAGTCTGCAAGTTCTGTGTAATAGCCCCTAAGCAGTAAAACTTTCTAAGTTGATAAGTGTGTGCAAATTTAAATTGCCCTTTTAAACAACTCCCGTCATGTACAAAATATACTATGCCAAATGCAGCATATTAACATGTATCAAATCTGACAATAAGAACCCCAATTAGTTTACATCATTAGTCTCCTTAAGGTTCTATTATCTGTTAATGCTTTTAACTCTACATCCTAAGCAAACGTAGTAAAATAATGGTCATGAAGCAATTAGTTGAGCCATTAAAGAAATATTTAATTACTTCCTAATAAAAGGACCTTAAATCCATTTACAAGGATAGTTGAAAACTAAAGTGTTAATTACTTTCACTACAGTTAATATCCAAATGCTTCTGTTGGTTCTCTAGCTTCCCTGAAGTAAATTTATGCATACAGCATAACAATAAAATTTGCATTAACTAAAACAGCAAATAAACCAATAAATTATTAGTACTGTCAATGTGTATGCTTATAGTATACCATAGTCTCTCTTCTATGGTCGTCTATAGCTTTTGGTATAATCATTTCTCTTATAAGCCATTCAGATCCTCTTGGTAAATGAAAGATTTGTTTCAAATTCATTAAACTCATATTCTTTGTAATGCTAGTTAAAATGATACTTTTCTTTAGATTAAAAAAAATCAAGCTTTGGGATGATACTGATGAAAACAAGAGTACAATTTGTTAACTACATTAACTTGAACTTGGGAGAGTCATAATTCTTTTTTCTATTTTGTTTTCTTTTGGTTTGGTATTCATTTCCACAAAATTTCTATAAATCTTTATATATCATAATTAAAGAATTTTTTACTGCCAAAACGTCAGGTATGATAAAAAGTACAGAAAGCTATACAAAAATAAACAACTTTTCTTGACTGCTGCACTTTGAAAATAAAATAGCATAAAGCTGGACCTGGAGGAAGAGATAAAAGAGATCATTTTATGTCTATGTTTTGAGGGTTCTGTTCAAAAGTCTTTGCAGCTTCTATGAAGTTTCCATAATAATAAAATCTTTTAGATCAAAGTAGATTACTTCTGTAAGGGGTATGCTACCTTAGAATGACTTATGAGCAAATTACGAATAACTCATTTAGGCTAGTTTAAGTAAAATGGTATTTATCCTAAGCACTCAGGCAAATGCCACAGCACTTAATCTTACAGGAAGCAGCAGATCCTTGGGAGGAGATAGTCTTTTTTGTCTGTCTATCCCTCCTCCAATTAAAAAAAAAAAAAAGTCCACTCTCCTTTTTCTGAAGGCTGGCTTCTTCAGAAGACTTTCACGTTTTCTTCTCCTATGACTGCTTTTCTGCTTTGTGTGGGATTTGGAGGCCCGGCACCATACACACAGACCTACTGTACACCACCTCTGGTGGACAAGGCTACTCTGGACCCCCCACACCAATCAACTGTGACTGTGGGACAAAGCTGCTGCTGCCACCCCACAGATGGAGACAGAGAACTAAGAACAGGATATAGCTTAAGGTGAAAGAAGCATCCGTTACAAGAGTCTGTGGAATTAAAATGTTATCCAGAAGACAAGGTATATCGCTGGATCCAAACAGTAAGAAATAAAGCTATATTTTATAAATATTTATTTATTTATTTATTTACTTATTTTTGTTACAGGGTCTCACTACACAGCTTAAACTCATAGTGAGCCCCTGTCACAGCCTCTGCAGCACCAGGATTATAGGCATGTGCCACCATGCCTGGTTTAAGACTATACAAAATAGTATGGCATATGGTACAGACGGTTAAACTCAGGTCCTTGCACTCGCCAGACAGGCGCTTAGCCCTCTGACTATCTCCCCAGCCCTGTAGGTGCATTTTGCTTCCTTCCTACAATTTAGTCTTTCAGCCTTTCAAAGCGATGATGACAATTCAAAGACTGTACATGTAAAGGTAACATTTGTCTCTGCTAGTGAAATGGTAGCTCAGAAGTCTTTCATGGGTTGTGATCCAGATTCTTCTCCATAACCTTTCCAAAGTAGGAAGGCCCCGTGCTTAGAAAACAGATATTGGCGTACAAGGGGCCATTACTATAGAAGCAAGGACTGGTCAACCCCAATGGGAAGACAAAGTAAAATTCAACAGGGCTATTTGGGTTTATACTGAGAACGCTTCTCAAAGGTCTTCTGGGCTCGTAGGTGGAGCTTTGGGACTGGACTGATAGTTGGCGTCTGTGAGGAGATGCAGACTGCTCAGGGAGCCAGAGCACTGAGGGAGAGCCTTGACGGTGCAGTCTCCTCCCCAGCTCCTCGTCTTCTCCCTGCCTCCTGGCCACTGAGGTGTGAGCAACTTGCCTCCACTGCACCCTGCTGTGCTCTTTCTGCCCTGGATCCAGCAGGCCAGGGACTGTGATGAGGAGCCAGCACAGGCCTCTCTCCTCTAAGCTGCGAGCACCAGGCCTTACATCACAGGGATGGGACGGTGACCAGGACAAGGAGTTTCCTTAGAAAAGTATGTCAGCAAGAGTTGACCCAAGTCCAGAAAAACCCATGGATGGGGGAAAGGTGGGCATCCAATTCAAAATTCTGAAACAAGTAAAATGATGTGAAAATAAGTTATTTTTCAAGACAATGAATAACATGCTATATAGCAACTGTTAAATGCAGTGATACCTTGATTGCTGTCAAACTCTATTCCAAATTTATGTTCATACATCAAAAAGTTCAAGAACTGAACATACTTTTCCCATAAAAAATAGAAAACCAAATAGTTGATTCAAAGGCCCAAAGTTCTACTTACAAATTCATTCTTCCAGGACTTTAACAAATTTCATAGTGATTTCTTCCTTTAAGTCTATTATGATTCTCACAGTTCTCTTTTGAGGTTCACTGCTGTCATTATTATTAGCCATTATGACTTTCTTCGGAGTCATTATTACAATATTTTACACAACACACAAACATAAAGAAGCACAACATCAAATGTTCTAAGGTACTAACACAAGCTCTCCACGCTGTCTGGATGAGACCAGAACTCAGACTGGTCACTGTCCTTTGTGTCCATGGTGAGATCTGACTCATGACTCACTCTACTCACACAGGATTTTTCAATTCATGTTTTTGGCTCAACTGTCCAGCAAAGCTACAAACACCAAGCAGCTTTTTAAAAATTTTTTTCTTGAGTTATTGTGTTTGAGTAATGGGAAGTTCACACTTGGAGCCATTTGATAACTGAGATCACGTATTGCGCATGTGCCGTCTTATTATTATTTCTCCTATCCCTATAATTTGGAGTTTCTACTTACTATCCCAGTGCACACGTAAACACACACATGTGCACATCTGGCAAAGCTCTGCTTTGGAAAATGAATGTGATGGCTTATACCTGAGGTCCCTCCACCAAAGTTTCATGCCTTAACAGGGGGAGTTTTTGGGAGCTAGCTGGACCTGAGGTGTGTGGTACTAAATTAGTCCACTAATTGGAATTTAGCATAGTTCTGAGTATGGTTGAAAGGACTTACTGAAGACAGAAGCCACACCCTGGAAGTGGGTGGCCTGGATAAAGTATAAATGGACAAAAAAAAAGCAGGCTTTCTTCTTTGCTTTTGTTGCTGCTGCTTGCTGCCTTCTGCCTACCACACCAGGAACTACTTCTCCTCTGCCATACCACTCCTCTTTGGAACCTGATTACTAGGGACTGAAACTTCTGCAATAAACCTTCCCTCCTTTAATTTGGGGTGGTGGGTATTTTGTCTCGCAGTGAGAAAGTTTCTAAGACAACGATCGCAAAAATTAGTTCTTCACAGACTATTTCCACTTTCCAGGACTAATTCATTCTATTTTAGTATTAATAATGTAATTATTACTGTCTTTATGTTCCTAGTCACAAACGAGGTTGTAACTTCCCTAAGGACATCTTAGTCATCTCTGTATCTTTACTCCTCAAACACAAGATATCTAAAAAAGATTTCACAAAACAGTTTTTCAAGTCACAGTCACTAAAAACAAACAAATTCCATGAAGGTTCCTGGAAATTTATAATTGTTTCAAAATGGGTTTCTAAAGGAAAAATGGGCCACTCCAGGCTACTCTGAGAATAAAAAAAAAAATGGAAGGCATGCTTTCATGCACAGAAGTTACTTTGGTAGGGGTATGGGACAGCTGAGCCAACTGCTATTTTGTTAGTATGCAAATAAATGGCACCTGGAGAAGGAAGTCTATTCTTGCTACCAGCAATCTATCATATTCATGCCATATGCAGTCCGGGTCTGCCTCCAATTTCTGTCACATTACTATTTGGACTCAAATCTTCCAGCATGAATTCATCAGAGGAATACTTCGTTTTTGGCAGTACTAGGAATTGAATCCAAGGTCTTCACCATGACTTATATATCCAGCATTTTAATTTTTTTTTTAAATTTAGACAGGATCTTTCTAGGTTGCCAAGTTGTCAAGTTGCTCAGGCTGAGCTCAAACTTAGGATGTTCCTCCTTCAGCCTCCCTCAGTGCTGACATTTCAGCTATGCTCCATCGATACCTGGCTGGAGTATCCAGAAATGTGCCAGTTGTCAAATTGTTATGTCAGCTCCAGACTCCCTTTCTATACTCTGCTTAGTAAAACTGCTTCTGGAACTTTGCAACCATTTCCTGTCAGTTGCCTCCTTGTTAGATTTTGCCATGGAGGCTCTAGAGAAAGACAGGAAAACTGGCAGGCAAGATTGATTCCTCCCCCTGTGATAAGGGCAACTCAGCAAAGCAGTTGGCATGACGCCAGTCTCCACAGTCTCACCCTCAATAAACTAGCCTCATTACTGTTTAGATCCCCAAACAGGCTGCCAGCCAGTGCCCCAGCCTGTCCTGGAGAGCCTGAACCCCCACTTAGGCCTCCAGGCAGCACCTACATTTTTAGAGTCTCCCCTTATTTCCTCTATCTTCCCAGCTCTAGAATGGCAGTGTTCTTGGAGTCAATGTTGCTACACTATCTTCCTTTTCTCAGAGCTCCAGTACATCGTGCCAACTGTAAAACCTACTCCTACTATATTGCCCTGCAAAATTCTGTCTCTACCTCAACTAACCTGTAACCCTTCGCAGGTCCCTTGCTTGCCAATACCACAGAGGCCTGGAAGTGGCTTTGTGGGAAAGTGTTTGCCAAATCTACGGTTCCTCTATGTTTCTGATGGGACATGAAGTATACGTGGGGAGTAGGGATTATTCCAGTTTTCAGAAAAAAAAAGACAAAAATTCATTTCATTTGTTAATATTCAAGTAAGTAAAAGCATACACTTTTAATAAACCATATTTCAATGTAATACAAAGTATTGCTATATGTGAAAAATTATTGGCTGGCTGGCTGGGTGGTAGAAAAGCTATAATTCTAAGAACTGGGAAACAGGCTGCAGATTTCAAGTTTGTCCCCAGGCTGGACTACACAGTATGATTCTATGTCCAAAACAAACAAACAAACAAACAAACATGAAATAGGCTTGGCCAACTAGTCAATGACTAAAAGAAATGACTTTTTTATGATTTTCATTTTATATATTCATAAGATAGAATGTACATGAAAATCCTGAAATGGCTGAGGTGAGTCAGTAGAAAGAAGAATCATTCTTTACCACAGAGATAACAGAAGCAAGACTAATAAGGTTAAGAAAGCAAATATTTATTCAGCCTCTTAATTAATCCCATGACAGTGAGGATTTTTTGATACTAATTCATTAGGCAGAAGTATAAAAGCTTTAGTGTCAAAGAGCCACAACCCAAGTTGTACACTTCGATAGGTTAGAGAAAAAGGAAGAGACAGTGTAAGAAGTCACTTCCATAAGTACAATATAGTTGGTGTTTCAGTTTAAGTCTCCTTTGGGTCACTTCTGTTGGCTTTTTTTTTCCCACTTGATTGTTGATTTAGCCAGGAGATACCTGAAGAAACAGCAAGTCTTGTAATACATCTGAATAAACCCCTAGAATCACGACTAAGATTTCTTTTAAAGGGGCAGGTGGAAAGTAATTTTGTACTTTAAGTGATAATTTAGGATATGATTCCCAGTATACAGGGGTCTCTCTCTCTCTTCTTTCCTTAAAACATCTCAGTGCTAAAATAATCAGATAATAAAAGAGTAGTTTTTAGCCGGGTGTGGTGGCGCGCGCCTGTAATCCCAGCACTCGGGAGGCTGAGGCACGAGGATCGGTGCGAGTTCGAGACCAGCCTGGGCTATGAAAGTGAGCTCAAGGCCAGCCTCAACTGCATAGCGAGACCCTGTCTCAAAAAAATAAAAATAAAAATAAAATAAAATAAAATAAAATAAAAGAGTAGTTTAGAAAAGAATGTACAGCCTTAAAAAAGCATCTCTATCATGAAATAAAATAGGCAATGTACATAATAATATACATTGCATATGAAATTTATATTCGGGCAAGGAATACAGCAAATCAGTGATGATCATTATCTTTGGGTAGGATAGATTGTAAGTAATTTATAGTTTCTTATAAATTTCCCCTTTTATACTTTCTATAATAAATATAACTGCCGGGCGTGGTGGCACACGCTTGTAATCCCAGCACTCGGGAGGCTGAGGCAGGAGGATCGGTGCGAGTTCGAGACCAGCCTGGGCTACAAAAGTGCTCAAGGCCAGCCTGAACTGCATAGCGAGACCCTGTCTCAAAAAAGACAAAAAAAAATAATAAATATAACTTATAAATATGTGTATTTTAGAAGTAAATAAAATAAGTATCTTAAAAATAAAAATATTTTAAAATCAAAGTATATTTTCAGAGTAAAAAGTAATAAATAACATAACATGTTCACTGAAGAACACATTTCTAGGTAGAAGTCTTAAAGTCTAGGAGAAAAGATAATACTCAGTCCTTTTCACTTATCACTTAATAAAATGAATCCAAAGTAAATTTGCATAGATTAAATATTTTCTGTCTTTTAAGCATTCTTGAAACTGTACAAATAAGGAGAGATGGCTTGTATAAAGTTATACATTAAATTTCATCCTAGATGCTCTGATATATTTGCTTAATAGAGGCATAAAAATATTACCATTATGTAGATTTTACATCTTCCTTACAGATACAGAAAAGGAAGAGGAAGCAAGGCACTAGGCCGGTTCACAAAGCTCTGAACAGAGCACTAGGATTTAACCTGTATCACAGATAATATGTACTTTAAGCATATAATGACATCAAAGATCACATGTACTTTAAGTATATAATGATATCAGTGAGCTTGTATTTTTAAGCTGCCAACTACCAGCATGTCCTTGGCGAGCTACATATCACACACTAAATAAAATTAAACACAGATACAACTTACCTGGTATAATATTCATAGGGATTAATATTTGTGGTTATTAACCCAACTATTAAAAATGTAGGTGTAGCCCTCACCACACAGAGCGATCACCATGGCTCTGCACTGCGGCAGGAAGGGCATTTAGGAAGTGCATACTTCCTTCCAACACCTGAACACTCACCCTTCTCCGGGTGTTACTCAAAAATGCTGCAGTCAAGTGGAAGGGAACTTCCTAGGAATCTTCTGAATTAATTCTGGGCATGTTCAGAGTTTCCAAATCCCAGTTAGTGCATGGCAAGAAAACACCAGGGGAATATCTCATTCTCCTCAAACCAAGGGACTTGCACATCTTATCTGTCTTGCACACTGCCCAGCAAGACACTGTCACAGTTGGTGACAGGCGACAGGCAGGAGGGTGGGAGGCCCTGACAAGGAAGTAAACTTTGTCTGCATTTCACCTCTGTTGCTTCTGGGGACCTAACTAATTTTAAAATACAATGTTCCATGAGCTGTAGGCCCCTTACTTCTTTTTCATTTTTAAAAGAGTACAAATAAGAATTAAAACAAAAAATTACAAGTGATACAAATTTCACTTAAAGGAATATGAATGTATTTGTATACTGTCTTTCAGTTAGTTATTCTTATTAACAGATACATGCATGTAAAATTGGGAGAAAGAAAAAAAGAAAGAAATGTATAAGAAATAAAGAAGAAAAAAGTACAAACAGTAGAAAAAAAGAGACAAAAGCATCCACTGCTTCTTCCCATGAGTCTGCTGAATATCCAACTACATTTTAATTCACTGTTCTGCATGAAACAGGGAGTACTTAAGGAGTATTATAAAATCATAAAAATAGAGTACTTCTATTCTTAAGAAAATCAAGGATTTCTCAGAATGTAGCTATAATAATCAAAACCATGAATTATTCTGGCTACTAGTTGGTAGAATGAACTTTTCTACTTTTTCTTTTATTTTTTTCCCCAGGCATTGATCTTCGCTCTAAACATCTGAGGGATACTGTCCTTTCCAGATTGCTGGCGCCACTTGGTTCATCATTTACTCTGCACACATATTTAAAGAGTGCTCTTGTTGCTCCACACTTTCACAAAGCAAGAAGAAAATTTAACCAACCTAAGTTTGCTCTGGGCAAAAAAGAGGCGATTTCCATTGCTGTTAAGTAAGCAAACTAAATGGTAACAGCAGACTCTCACTTCACCACAAACTAATTAAACCACAGTAGTTCTCTGGGTGTCCTTTATCTACTACCTATATTTTAAATGTGCACATGTGATATCCTAAATGACTAAATGATGACACCCATGAATATCCATACTGGCTCATGGATTCTGGAGACAAGTGGATCACTATATGCAGCACCAGAAATGAATCAGGAACCGGCACTGTGTATTTGCTGATCTTTATCACCACTTAAGAAGTGTTATAATGGACCAACGTGTACACTCAGTTGACCACAAGAGGTAGTGGGTTGGACAGAAACATTAAATCCTCAGCAATCAACTTACAGGAAACTATGATTCTGAAGTACCAGCAATATATATATATATATATATATATATATATATATATATATATATATATAT
>PVJA010014687.1:0-46909 GCA_004027025.1 Myocastor coypus | reverse complement strand
TGAGCCACCACGCCCGGCTAGCAATTTCCTTTTAAGTCTTCCAATATTCCTAGTTTTCAAGATACTCAAGTCATAAACACTCTTAGTACTTTTCATATTTCACATATCTGAATTATTTTATAGGATGGTTTTTGGAATAACCATATTGACCACGTATTTCCTAGCATCATTTTACTTCCCTAAAGAAACATATTTCCGCCCTAAATTCCTGTTAGCAAGGGTTCCTATGGCAGAGTCAAATGGTAAGGACAGACAGACGTGATTTTTATTTCTACTCGGAGCTTGATTTCAAACATGCACGCCCCAACTACGTAATCCTACACAGAGATCTCATTGTTTATTTTCATAGTTACTGCTTTATTTAAAAATTTGTCTCCAAAGTTTATGTTTGGCAAGACCAATAATCAAAATAAGCTGTTTCATGTTTTCGTTACTCCTGCGTGTGCATGTGTATATGCTAATGTGTATGGTTCAGTTTCTAGTGGCTGGTCCAGAAGGAGGTACAGTTGTGGACACATGGCGACCCATGTGGGAGTGTTTGTATACACAGGGTGGAGAAGATCATCCATGCCCAAGCCCCAGTTTAAATCACTTTCACCTTGTCATGCTAAAACTTTCAAGACTCCTTGCATTTTACTCCTTTTCTCTTACACTCTTGCTCAAAAAAAAAAAAAAAAAAAAAAAAAACCAATTAAATCCTATTTAGGTGCATTTATTAATAAAATTCTTCAATTTCAGTTTTGGAAAGTCATTCAAAGTAGATTCCCTTCTCCTTATAAATTTCCACCATAAAACATTTACTTTAGGAAGTTATGTGTATCTAGATGGTGATGTTATTATTAGGAAAAAAAAAAAATGAGAGCCACTTGGTAACTATGGCAATAGAGCTGTATCCAAAGAAATATGAACTTTTTTTCCTTGTGGAAATCAGATATTTTCCTTGACTGATCCTTATGGATCCAAGTCTAGAGGAGAAATGGGAATTTTAAAGCACTTGTTTTTTAGTGTCTCTATCTCTCTGTCTCTCTCAGTCTCTCTCTGAAATTGTTTGTACAATCACATCTGACAAAATGAAAGATTATACTTGAGGCTATAGAAATAAGTCTGGGGGCCCGGCAGGATGGCTCAGTGGTCTAAAGCACCTGCTTAGGAAAGCTTGGGTGGCTTCAGGGACCGCAGTTTGATCCCTGGCAACACATGCTGCGCCAGCCCCGCCCTCAGGGCAGACTAAGCCGGCCATAAAAATAAAATAAATAAACAAAAGTTCTGAAACAAGAAAAAAAAATTAAAAAAAAAAGAAATAAGTCTGTTTCTACAACCCACCATCCCACAGTCCACATTAGTATAAACAAATACAGTTGATTCCTATTTATCTAAAGCTTAAGCAATGGTGATATTTTTTCCTCTAACATGTATGTATATAGTGGTTACAAACATTTATTATAAAAAGTTCCTTCTGGTATCAGTCATTACCCACAATTCCTCCTTAATATATATACATATACATATATATATATATATATATATATATATATTTTTTTTTTTTTTTTTAAATGTATTTGGTACACGTTGTCACTACCAGATTCACAGATTCACAGCCTTCTATTTTTGGCTTCACCAGTGCTAGGATTACAGGCTGGCCCATGGGTGGGGCCAGTGCTGCGTGTGGTGTTGGGGACTGAACCCCAGTCCCTGTTCTTGCTTAAGCAGGCACTTAGTCAGCTGAGCTATCTTGCCAACCCTATTCCTCCTTAATTCTGTCCATAGTTTTAAGCAAATCATATTTACTACAATGTTTCTGAGATATCATATGATTATTATTTTTCTTCTAAACCAGAATGCAGGCTGAGGATATAGCTCCGTGATCTAAGCACCTGCCTGGCAAACACAAGGTCCCAAGTTCCATCCCCAGCACTGCGTGCTGTCTTAGTTACTCTTCCCTTGCTGCTGCCACAATACCCAACACTCAAAATTAGAGAAGGAAAGGTTTATTTAGCTCACGGTTACTGGCGGTTTTAGTCCACATTCAGCTGGCTCCAAGGCAGAGAGGCACATGGCAGAGGGCAACCTTTCATGGTGACGGCAAAGAGCGTGAGCAAAGGGAGGAGCAGCAGCAGCTTACGCAGCTAACTTCTCTTCCTTACATTGAAATGTAAATCACCTGCCCCAAGGAAGGTGCACCACCCACACCCATCATAGTCAACTACAAATTCCAGACTCTGTCCAAATGACCGCATGAGGCTTTGGGGGGACACTTATTACACAAATCATAACACATGCCTTGCAGGACCTGGATTCTTGGACATGCTCTGCTGGCCACTGAAACCTGGCATGGTGGTGCACACCTGTAATCCCAGAGCTGGGGAGGCTGAAACAGGAGGGTCATTGGGAGTCTGAGCTGCATCACAAGACCCTGCATCAAAAGAATAAAAATTTAAAGTTTAAAAGAAATCAGAATACTTTGGGACTCAACTTTAGGTTTAATTTTATTTATTTATTCATGAGTCTTTTAAAATTATTATAATGAATAAAGTGAATACCTGGCCATCAGCTTGAAATGGGGATCGCCTTGGTATGCTCGTGAAGAACCTGAACCAGGTGAAGTGTACCATTGTGGGGTGGTGCCAGGTCGGGGAAATAGCCAAAAAGAGCAGTACAATGAAGCTAAATGTATAAGCAAGGACTCAAAGCAAGAATACTTGCGAATATGTAAGAAGGCCTTGCACTCAAGCTCATAGGAAAACAGTGCAGCAAGGATCTCAGAGAGGAGTAGTTAGGGCAGGTACTTTATGGGGATCCTAGAAAGGTGTAAATGTCTGAGCAATAGGAAATCTAAAAGGATGTGTGGAGCATTGTGTTAAACAGAATATGGAAGGCAACATAAAATAACCATTTTTATAATGCAAATTTTAAGTGCTAAGTATTCTTTATTAATGGATGTACATGAATGGGTGCGCACCCATGCGCGCATCACAGTCACGTGCAGACGGCGGAGGTGGAAGGGGGGAGGGAAAAAGTGCAGTAGGAGACAGAGAGACAGCATGAGAAAGAGAGGGAAAAAAATACTGAGATCTGTCTAGGTATTATGCTTCTTGCAAGAAATAGGAATAAAATTGTGTCTTCCTGCCTCTACAACTGGATTAAAAAGCATAGAAATCCGTGCATCTGTATGACATTTTGTTCCCAACTGGAAAAAAAAAAATTGACATATATAGGTAGTGTACTGTTCTAATCAATGGATAAGAATAGGTTCTTCTATGTTTAATTTCCTCTGATTCTCCTTTATACTGTTTACTTAGATGATAGACACACACAAGAGTACAATAGGTAAAAACTGTTATGCACAATAAACACGCAATGCTAACACAATAGAATCTAATGAACAGAGTGAGGACGTCATGTATTATGAATTGTCTTTGCAAATAATTAACTGCTAATGTATTTTTTTTTCTGTAAGGGAGAAGCATCACACCAGATATATACATATATACACATATGTGTGTGTTGTACATATAAGTGTCGGACAATATTTGAAGTGCTGTGTGTCTGCTATTGGGTCTAAAGCATTTAATAACATCAACACAACTTTATCCCTATTTTAGAAGGAAAGGATCAAAAGAAAAGTGGGTAGCTGCGCGTGGTGGCACACAACTGTAATCCCAGCACTTGAGAGGCTGAGGCAGGAGGATCGCTGCAAGTTCGAGACCAGCCTGGGCTACAAAAGTGAGCTCCAGGCCAGCCTGAACTGCATAGCGAGACCCTGTCTCAAAAAGACAAAAAAAAAAAAAAAAAAAGAAAAGTGGGTTGCATAAATTTTACCACCTAGATTTTAATGATAATTTTGGGATGCCAGAGCTGTCTGTCTTCAGTGATTTAAATGTTTCAAATTTTCATAGACCTTGATGGAAATTGTGCTTGTATATTGAGGTCTGTATGTGAAATGAACAATACTAGCTCAAGGAAAGCATGTTTGAATTTGAAAATAATTGTAACTGATGACTAAAAATTAAATTAAATTAAACAATTATACTCATATGAAGTCATTTTAATTACTTTGTAATGAAATTTAATGCACACTGTATCATCTTTCCTTTGCACTTCAGGGGTGGCATTAGTGGAATAAGCTATTTGATGCTGATTGAGTTCTTCCTTACTATGTCTATAAACTGAAGTGCATGTGATTCTAAATAGCAGTGAGAGTTACCATCTGATCAGCTCCAATGTTTGTGTTTTAGGTAACCAATACTGTAGGCTTGCTCCTATTTCAGTACATAGTGAGAGCATTCCTTACGAGGAGTTGGGAGAGGTATGTGAAATTTCTTCTCTGTTTAATGACTATAGGCACAGCACATGTTTGTAGTGCACGATGACCTCTTTTCTCCTAGTGAATAGGTACCTATATATAGTACTTCACCACAACTTCCCTTTTAATCTCGTTTCACTCCCTAGTTCATGTATTTTATTCAAATACACTAACAAGGCCTTTATAAGATTACTGGGTCATGTGAACCCCTTGCTAGTGGAAGAGTACAATGTAGTTTTCCAAAAGCCTGCTTAACGTCCCGCCCCAACACGTCATCCCTTTTACTCTCTGGCTTCCCTTTCCACATGTGACCACTTTCCTCCTATCCCATGGTGATGCCACTTGCCTTTGGGTACAACACAACTGTTCCACAAAGGCCACTCCCCAAGCTATCCTGTGAAACTGTGAGCCCAAGGAACTGTGAGCCCAAGTAAACCTTTTCTGGACATACTGCCAACACTCAGGGACACAAAATAAACAGAGTTCCTACCTACATGTAAACTACAGTTTGCATTCTGAACAACAGGTTGCACTCTTATGTTTCATTTATTAATAATAAATAATGACCATAGCACATGTTTTTCTCTTTCTTTCTTTCTTTCTTCTTTCTTTCTTTCTTTCTTTCTTTCTTTCTTTCTTTCTTTCTTTCTTTCTTTCTTTCTTTCTTTCTTTCTTTCTTTCCTTCCTTCCTTCCTTCCTTCCTTCCTTCCTTCCTTCTTTCTTTCTTTCCTTCCTTCCTTCCTTCCTTCTTTCTTTCTTTCTTTCTTTCTTTCTTTCTTTCTTTCTTTCTTTCTTTCTTTCTTCTTTCTTTCATTTTTTTATATTTTAGGGAAGGATCTACACAGAAGTTCTCAACCTGTGGGTCCTGACCCTGGCGGGGGTCGAGCAACCAAAACACAGAGGTTGCCTAAAGCCATTCTGAATCATAACTGTAGCAAAATTACAGTTTTGAAGTAGCCACCAAAATTATTTTTTGGTTTGGGGTCACCGCGAGATGAGGAACTGTATTGTGGGGTCATGGCATTAGAAAGATTGAGAATTGCTGGTCTAGACCGTGTTCAGGGTCTCACTGCTAGATTGGACTCAAAGTGACCCGCCTGTTTACAGCCTTCCAATAGCTGGGATTATAGGTGTGTGCCACCACACCCAGTCTCAATTGCAGTCTCACTGTGCCCTAGGGGCAGGGCCTGCTTGGCAGGTCTGGGAATCAAAACCCTGACCCCTGAGCCTGCTAGCAGGAGTTTTAATCCACTGAGCTATTTAGCCAGCCCTTCAGAGCACATAATTATTTAAGTATTCATGAAATTTCCTTAGTTTTTAGAAATACTTTACTATATTTATTTTGTGGATTCCAAGCAGAATGTGATACAACATTTATTTATCATGCCTTTGTAGGTCTCTCTCTCTCTCTCTCTCTTTTTTTTTTTTTGAATGTTTTAACACATTTGATTGTTGCAGAGTCTAACTGCACAGCTCAGACTCAGTGATTCTTCTATTTTTGGCCTCCCCAGCACTGGGATTACAGGTGCACACCCCTAGGCTCAGACTTCGTGGCTCAATCTGCTCAGGCTCAGCCTGCCCTGGCACTGGGACTGGTATGGCATGCAGTAACAGGGATCAAACTGCGGTCCCGTGTTTGCCTAAGCTTTCCTAAGCAGGCATTTTAGTGTGCTTAGGAAATATGAGCCATCTTCCTGGCCCCTTGTTACGCTTCTCTTGAGCACAGAAATTTCTCAGACTTTTGTTTGCAACCTTGAAAACTTTGAAATGTATTTGTCAGGTATTTTTTAATGGACTTCTGTTAAAATTTATGTAATTTTTTAGAAGATACACATACCTTATGAAATTTGACAAAGATAGTCAAAAGTTAAGGTATCATTCTTTATAGTATTATAGTAAAATCATGTATCACCACCATAAATTATTATTGACACCATGATCACATGTGTTAGCATTTTTCAAACTATTCTTTAATAAAATTATTTCTACATCATAGTGTATAGAAAACAGTCAAAATGTACAGCAAACACTTGACCAGGGAACTGAGCTACTGAGGAAGAATTTGAAATTTTTCCGAATAAAAGACTTACATTACTTTCTCCATTTACACATTTATTCCATCATTTATTTATATCCGTGTGAATTAATGACTAGCACAATATTATTTTATTTTACGAGATCAGATAGGGTTATTTTACCACAGTAAGTGCTTTTAGTTGGCTTCTGAGTCCTTCACATTTGTTTTAATTTATAATTTCAGTGTAACAAAATGATACGGAAGATTTTGAATGTAATGTGATTAAAGATAGTCTTTTAGGGTATTTAACTTGTTTCCCTCGGTTGTGATTTTATATTTCTTAGTGTTTGATCTTAGGTAAAGTATGATAAGTAAAAATGTTTGGACATAGGGGAAATACTTTTTCCTGTCTGGGGAAAGTGATTTCTCCTGGAGTTCAGGACTTATTTTGACATGCTCTGGACATATTTTAATGTGTATTTTTCCCTTATCCTACTAGAGCCACCAAGGAATGATTCTCTACTCCTAAACACTTGACCATCATGAGACTCCATGTACCATAATTGCAAGAAGTCTGAGGTCATCTATGTAAGACTGTGTGTCCAAATTTCTCACTTACTTTTAGCTAAATGATAGTGATTTGTCAAATCTGCCATTTAATTATCTTCAAAGCTGCTGCTCTCAGTGGTGTCTGCCCTCATCAGTTGATCTCCTTTAGCTTATCAGATTGCATAATTTCTTTTAAAGTGTGTTTTTGAAAGGATTATGTCAATATTTTATTTATTTATTTATTTATTTATTTATTTATTTATTTAGTATTTGGTACAGGGTCTCACTATGCAGCTCAGACTTAGAGTGATCTTCCTGTTTTCAACCTCCTCAGTGCTGGGATTACAGAGGTGCACCACCATATCTGGTATGGCTGGTCAGCTCAACCTGCCCTGAGGGTAAGGTCAGCATTGTATATGGAGCCAGATCTTGAAACCCAGTCCCTGACCTTTCCTAAGCAGGTGTTAAGTTTGCTGAGCTACCTCAATTAAACTTACATAATAATATCATTATCTATACATGACTTTAAAATATATCTTCATTTTGATGGATATCTTTGAGCAGGTTAGAAAGAGAACATTTGAATGGAAAATTTTTATACAGAAGTGAATTTAAAAATAAAAAAGAAGTGAATTAAGTAATACGTAGATAACATAATGGGACTGATATCTTTGTATTCACGATGTTGTAGCCTGACTGTTTCACTCTGTCTTAGAACCAACCGAGTATGGACTGAAACCTCCACAAACTGTGAGCTAACTAAACCTTTTCTTCCTTAATTCTGGGTATTAGGCATTTTCTTCTGGCAAAGCGAGAAAAGTAATTAAAATAGAATGAGAGGTAGATGATAGGTATACATACAAATACAGATGTAGATATAAGAAAACAAATAACACAATCACAAAGAAAATATTCATCATTTAGAGGAAATACTCCTTCAAGGTAAATATGAATGGAAATAAAATTTTAAAATAATTATGTAATATTATAAAATATTTATAAAATTTAAAAATAGAATCCATAAATGTAAAGGCACACAATTCTCAAGAAATCTGTTGGAGGAACCAGTTCATAACATTCTGGTAAAGTGATTGAATTTCAAGAATAGAGAAAGAATTCATGAGGTATCCAAGAACTTAAAAAGAGGATAAATCTGTCTGGGATCAAATGTCTCCATGGAAAAATTAAGTGCCAGAAGATAGTAAAACAATATTTACAAAATAAATCCTAAGGGAAAAAGTATGCTTCAATATTATTACCAGACGAGTTGTTATCCAAGCACAGAGAGGCATCATTTGTGTATTTAGCCACGCAGAGCCTCAAAAAGTCACTCTTCACCTTGTGTTAGCATAAGATCATGTAAGAAATAAAGGAAGAAATCATTATAAAAGAACTTAGTGGTGAACATTTAATTTTTACTTGAAGTAAACAGCAACTAATAGTAAGAAATATTTTCTAAAAGCAATGTAATGAATCTATCAATATACACGTAATATATTATACAAAAGAAATTCAATTACTAAGTATTAGGTTAGTGTGCTGTATTGACCAGCTTTGTCGTTCTGGAACACAGTACTCAATAACTATGACTTAAAGGAAGCAAGGCTAAGTTTGACTTTAGTTTCAGGTGAGGCAGTCCATGATCAGACAGCTGTAAGCAAGAGGTAGCATGGCAAAGTGTCATGAGTGAAACAACCACAGTCAGTTCATGGTGTCCATGTGGCAAAGTAGAGGGAAATTGACAAGGAAAGGACACAGGCCACGGAGCATATCTAGTACTGAAGTTCACATTCCACACTGTATCCAAAGACATATAGAAATGTCCTTTACTAATCCCTGAGACATTCCTTAATCCAATTCTATCTCCTTAAACCATATTTAATATCAAAATAAACACAATAATAAACTAATGCATTCTACATTGTAGTTACCTTGCATATAAATAAAAAATAATGATCTTTCCTCAAGTCTCGACAGTTTCACCATTATTTAAAATTTCATATCAACATTTTCTCTGATATCCAAGGCAAACTCTTGTTGTCAACCTCTATAAAAAACATAGAATCTCTGGGTGAAATGGCAGTGAATGAATATTTTTGTTGTAAAAGAGTAGAATAGCAAAGAAGAAGAGTAGGTCAAGCCTAAAACTCAGCAACATAAACATTAGATGCTGTAACTCTGTACCTAGCATCTATGACCCACAGTAATTAGATGTCAGTTCCAAAGGCTTTGGGTGGCCCTGCTTCTAAGTCTTGATCTTGGGATAGCTCTACTTATGGCCTTTAATTTTCTTCAATAGATAGCATCCACATTCTTGGCACCTCTGACTTCTTGAAGGCCTTCTTTGTTCCACCTTGTTCTTCATTCACACATTGCCCTCTTTTTTGTCTTTCCAGGCCTATCTTTGAATTATTGGTAGAAGCCTCTTTGACCCCCAACCCTAGCAGCATCCACAACAATAAAACCAGCATCACATGGATGAAACCAAGCTCTGAGTTCAACAGGAGCAGCTCCTGGTAGCTTTAGACAGGGGTTAGAGTGGCCTCACACAGCCTGAAAAACTGAACAATGTGAAATCTATACTGCAGAATGAAATCTCAAGGAGACTCTTCTTGAGGAAGAATATTAAGAATTCTCAGTTCAAATGAAAGAGAGGCAGTAATACACTTGAGCCTGGTTAGGGTCTTGTTCATTTCTGAGACACCATTAAGACATTTTTTTCTTTTTTTTTCTCTCTGTAAAAGGTCTTAATTTATTGTCTAAAGCACTACTAATTATTTCAGCAGGCACACCTCCTTTGGTTAAAAATTTTCACATCATTCCTTTTGGGACCGTTTTCATTTTTCCCCTAAATTTTCCTGCACTTTTAACCCGTGATTCTTACTAAAGTTCTGAATCAAACCAGCCAGCAGTGCCCAGCCACACCCTGAATTTTGTAGCAGTTTCCTGCTCTGGTTTATTTAGTCCACTTTTCTTCAGAACATGGGGAAAATGTGCAAAACTTGTTGCTAGAATATAATAAACATATTCTTTTAAAAATGTATTTATTTGTTTATTTATTTGGCACACGCTCTACCTACACGGCTTGGACTCATATTCAACCTGCCCAGTGCTGGTTTTACAGGCCCACATCACCATCCTGCTTTTGATGGTGGGCATAGCACAACCAGGGCTCTGTGGTCAACATGGTATGTGGTAGCAAGGGTTATACCAAGGTCCTTGTGCTTGTCAGGCAGGTGCTTAGACTGTTGAGCTATCTTCCCAGTCCCAGAATATAATACACATAATCTTTAGTCCAACCACAAATGAATCCCTTGTTCCAAAATAAAATCTCTAGAGTTTGGCTGATAATGCTTGCATTTTGATAACCATTCTCATTTTGTTTGTACTTTGAATGAAATGACCTGTTCAGCTGTGTTCTGCATTTGAGGGCTTTTCTAGAATGCATCTCCTAACTTTTTCATACATATCTCACAAATCAGATTAGGATTCTAAACTACATAGCCAGGTATATTCACAACAATGACTGTATTCCTGGTACCAGTTTTCCATGTTAAATAACTTCTTTTTTTTCTGGGAAACAATACCTGATATCAACATTAACAGAGGAGAGATTTAGTTTGGCTTGTGATTTCAGGGGATATGGTCCATGACCAGCTGGCTCCAAGCCGAAAGCATGGTGGCAGATGGTGGAACAAAGCTATGTAGTTGATGGTGGCTGGAAAGCATAGTAGGGGAAGAGTGAGATTCAGGATAGTGGACTAATTGAACCAATCAAAGAAATTTCAAGATGCCACAGAGAACAGGCCTGGCCACTGCTTCCTGGTTTGATCCACAAAACAGAATTCACATTTCTCAGAGGGAAAAAAGGTAATGTAACCATATATATCCATATATATATATATATATATATATATATATATATGGTTACATTATATATATATAGTTACATTGTATATATATATATGGTTACATTATATATATATAGTTACTTTATATATATATATATATATATATATATATATATATGGTTACATTATATATATATACATATTGCATTTAATGTTATGGCTCCATAGCCTATCAGAAGCACAGAAAAGTGTACTAATCTCCTGGGCATTATTTAACAGAATCAAATGGACATATTATATTTTTCAGGTAGTATGGAATGTCATTTAAAGTTTTTCCACTGTATAATTTGTACTATGTTTGAATTTTACAAGAAATAGTTTATAGTAAAAATACAATAGACACTGGGTGTATAGCCCAGTACAGTACTATTCTGACCCTCACAAAGTCTTGAGCTTGATTCCTGGAATTAAAATAAAATAAACAGAAAAGATAAATACATAGTAATTCTATATAATTCTTTGTTCATATAGTAATTGTCTTACTTTTTTGAGACACGGTCTCACTATGTAGTTCAGGCTGGCCTCGAACTTTTATTGTGGTCCTCCTTCATCAGCCTACCAAACAAGCATTTTCTTACTTTTTAAATGTATAAATTAGTGAAATGATTGAATATCTTGATTTTTGAAGACATCTTCTTTCTCCTAAAATTAGGATTGCAACATCATAGAATAATAGTATCATTCAAGTATAAATTTTTTTTTTCTTCTGGATATCTTTATTTTTGTATTTATTTATTTATTTATTTATTTATTTATTTATTTATTTAATTTTTGTCTTTTTGAGACAGGGTCTCGCTATGCGGTTGAGGCTGGCCTTGAGCTCATTTTTGTAGCCCAGGTTGGTCTCGAACTCGCACCAATCCTCCTGCCTCAGTCTCCCGAGTGCTGGGATTACAGGCGTGAGCCACCACGCCCAGCTCTTTATTTTTAAAAGAGAATAACAATACTAAAAAACTAGAAATTATACAGTATTTCACTAATCAAAATGACAGTTCAATAATGATTGTTATATCACTTATTGTTATCTTCAAGTTAGTCGTTCAGATTACCAGATATAGCCATGGATAATTGGTCCAAGATTATAAAATTAAAAAGGAAGAGAAAAATGAATTAAATCATTAACTTCTTTCAATAGACCAGCAGAAATCAGTATATATATATATATATATATATATATATATATATATATATATATAATTTGTGTGTTTCCTCATTTCTTTCTTTTCTCCTTTCCCTCACATGGCAATTCCTTCCCTTTTATTGATTTTCAAATGGTTAAAAACAACCAGGGATAAGACTGGGGCGACAGCTCAGTAGAATAGCGCTTGCCTAACAAGCACAAGAGCCTGAGTCCAATCCCTGGTTCCAAGAAAAAAAAAAAAAAAACAGACAGGAGTAAAACACTTGAGAAATTAATAACATGATGTGGGGAGCATCTTTAAATAAGACCACAAGATTAGGCCTTATTTAAAAGGATATGTGTTTGGAACCCAAATATTCCAAGTCATCTTGATAGTCTTTGTCCTCTAAAAGTTTTAAATTCACACTGGAAATTTCCACATATGCCTTTCAGTGAAGTTATTCTGTTCATTTCTTTAGCACTATTACCTTGTATTGTCAAATTCCTATGAAATTAATAACTCTGGTGTAGTGATAAGTTCAAACACTGCAGAAGAGGAGGGACTGCTGTTGCCTTTGGATGGATTGTTGAGATTTAGATAGGCAGATCAAATATTGAGAAACAGTTTAAGGGCACATTGCTGAAAATATAGTCCATTCATGAGCTAGTGTGAAGGATGCAAAAAGTTAGGATACAACAGCAGAAAGGCAGATGGGACAGAGTCTAGTAGTCAAGATTCTTGACTCCGTGTTGAGTAGTTTGGACTTTCTATTCCTGGCAATATAGTCACTATAGAGTTGTGTGTGTGTTAGGATCAATGTTTTCTGGAACTTACTGGCAATGGATGAAGTTGGTAAATGCTTGTCCATTTGTTAATTATGAGTGTGATTGTAACCATTCCCTCCAGAGAATTATTTTCCAATGCATTGGATTTCCTATGAAAAAATAAAGTGTTGTTTGTTTTTGAAGGGCATGCATGTTTAAATTTTTTGTTTAGTTTCAATTTCATAATTTAATTTTATTATAACTTTTAATTTATTGATCAAAATATAGCACACCTCTTTTCTGATTTTCTACAAACAATTAAAATAAAGTAAATAGAAAATGTAAACATATAGTAATTCTTCTATAATTCTTTGTTAATATAATCATCATCTTAATTTTTTGAGACAGGGTCTTACTATGTAGTTCAGACTGGCCTGAACTATTTCTGATTTTCTTTTCTGATTGTCTCCAATCCTTTATATTTTTTTGTTTTTCTATTGATTTCTAGTTATGACTATTGTATCATCTGTTAGTAACATATTTTGCTGAATATTTTAAGCAAGATAATATTTTCATGGCAATTCTAATTGCCTTACTGAATTTTCCTAGCTCCCCCCAACACATTTGATCTTTCTGTTATGAATTTTACACAAACCCATCTATTTCTATTAACTTTTTTTTTGTAAGACCAGGGTTCGAACTCATGACCTTGCACTTCCCAGGAGAACTTGCCTTGAACTTGTGCTGTGGAGCTATCTCCTCAGCCCCAAACCCATCTATTTCTGGAAGACATATTTTTTTCCATTATTTTGCTAGTATCTGTACTACTTATTACTTCCCTGGCGTCAAGTAAAACTTGCAAGGTATAAATGATTTGCTCAAAATGGAGTCAGGAAGGATAAAGATCCACTATTCCACTGAAGTAAATAGTGTCTCTTTCTGAAGCACACAGAGAGAGAGAGAGAGAGAGAGAGAGAGAGAGAGAGAGAGAGAGAGAGAGAGAGAGAGATGACAGCTAAACGGACAAGTGGGCCAGTTTTCTCACTGTGATCACAGATTTCCCAAGTTTTATTACTCGCAAGAAAAATAGCGCTAGGCAGCCTGATGTCAACTTGTTCTCTATATTATTCTAATCCTTTTTTCTTACTCCTTCCCTCATAAAAACTAAGTACACTATCATTCCCAGTGTAGTATCTATAACTTTTAGAAGACATGACACCTGGTACATGAATTATTAATACAAATCAATTCTACATTTAGATTCACTGATTGCAATTATGTTTTTCAAAACTACCATGGACTGGGCTGTGACTTATGGTTTACTTTCCTGCAGGCTAAAAGACTTCTACTCAGAGTATAAATAACATACAGGTGCTTATCAAAAATCCACTCTTAGACCACTGTACAACCAGGTGAATTAAAATACCAATTTAAAAATATCTTCCAGTTATATGAGGGAACATCAAATGGTAAGGTGCATGGTTACGCTTGGGGCCTTTGAGTGAAAGTATCATTTATCTTGTTTATGATCCCATCCCAACCATGAAGACAGTACTCAACATATCATAGTCACTGAGTAAATAAGTGAACAAAGAAATTAATGTGCTAATACCTTAGGTGATTTTATAATTCAGCTTTCAGTAAAGGATACATAGGTTTGATTGACTTTTGTGGTCTAGAAATTCTGTTTAACACAATTTCTGGACAATTTTTCTCTACAGCACTAAATTCAATGTGGCTATACATAAAATTTGAAGAATTTCAGTTTCCCAAGGGCAGAAGAATTATAAAAATGTAACTATATTCAAGCAATTGTACTAGGATCTTCTGTTTGAGGTGATGTTCTTTGTAATGATATGGTCTCAGGCCAAGGAGAATAAGAACTTGCCTGGCAAGTGAAAAGCCCTGAGTTTGATTCCTAGTACCAAAAAACAAAACAAAACAAAACAAAACAAAAAAACAAAAAAAACCAATGACATAATCTCTTTATTGATTTTTCTGTCCCATTTACAGTTCTGTTCACCTGTCTGTCCTACTACAATGTTTCAGTGGGTGAGGTCTCATGGGTAGGGATTTTTCACAATTATGTTGAGACTTCAGGTCCAGAATATGTTTACTGATCTATGTCATTGTTACTGAAAAATAAAATTTTATTTTATCAGTATCCTAATGTCATGTCTTCATTTTTTATTTTCCTAATTACTTATCCTGCTGATGCTGCTATAACAAAATAACTGAAGCTGGGAAATTCATAAACAAAATAAACTTCTTTTTCATATTCCTGGGAGACCTCAGGTTTGGCATCTGGAGGTACTTTATGGAATCTTGATGCCTTCCATCTCTATGCAAGAGGCATGATATTCTTACAGAGCAGAAGGGACAGAAAGAAACAAACCCATTCCTTCAGTTGATTTTTAAGAGTAGAAATCATGCCAAAGGGAGCCACGCCTTCAAGTTAAATTGCTTCCTCTATATCGCATCACACTGGTCAACAGATTGTAATGTGTGGTTTTTTGAAGATGTGTTTAGATCGTAGAACTCAGTTTGGTCATGGCTTTGATTCTAGAATATGAAGCTTGAATATTCAGTTTATCACTTCATATAAGTCATTAGTTCCTTTTTAATTTATTTTGTGTTCACAATTATTAGAATAGCAATAAAATCAAGATGCATAAAACCACATGTAGAACTTAAACTCTAACAAATAATTTTCAGAATTTTTTCACAATATTCCTTAAATAACTTATAGTGGGGGTTATCCTCAAATGTATGTTGAATATAAAGATTAGTGCAGCTACATAAGTCATAGATCTGAGACTGTATTTTCTGTGTAAGCTGAAAATTTAAAGTTGTTCCCATTGCATAATGATGCAAAATGTTTGTAACCTAAATTGAATGTTTAAATGATCCATTAATAGAAGGAATTGTTTAAAATTTTAAGAAAGAGGAAAACCTACTTCTCTGAAAGTTTTATTATGTTTCATAAGACAATGATAATAAAAATTTTTAAGATAAATCACTAACTTCTTATTAATACATATTTACAATAAACACTGAACGACTTATTAAGAAATCAGCTTCCTTTGAGTTTCTAATTTCATTATGTGAACCTCAGTTTCCCTGATTTGTAAGAACAGTGTAAAAAAGGACAACAGGCAGGGACATTCTTTTAGTGTTTGATTCATTCTGAGCAACAGCTAGAGATAGTAATTGTTCTCATATTTAAATACTGCTGGTGGTAAAATTTCAAACTATATTTCTTAGATTAGTAGAGAGTGGGCCAACATGATAGTACTTCTAGGGCAAGGAACATGTATCTCATAGATTTAAAGCTAATCTCTTTTGAGAAATTCAATCCCATTTCATATATGTGAAGACTATCACTTAATTGTTACCAATTAATGAATCTCCACCTGTGAAAGTGTAAGATTTCTTCTATCTTAGAACAGTCTCGAATGAAATTGATAAATTTGTTCTGCCACAGGCATGGAATTGATGAATCCATCCAGGATTACACTTTGTCTTCATGAAGAACATCTGTCCCTTTGTCAATTTTAAAGCATCACTTAGAGAGCACTGCCAGTGCTCAATAAAGACCTCAATGAAGATCAGCATCACAACTGCACAGATTAATTCCTCCAGTGACAATATCCTCAAACAGCTGATGGACAATTTGGCATCTTAATTCTCAGCTTATTTGTCTGAAAATTTAATCAGGCTCTGACTCATTGTCATAGATGAGTGTAAGTTTTACCCTATTATTTGTTCAGTGACTGTACATACTATTTAGAAGCAATAACCAGATATGAAATTAAGTTATTGCAGAAACCCACCGATTCAAATTACTGAATGAATATCTCAAAGTGGACATTTAGCAATTACAAGGATCAGATATATGGTGATTCTGAGTTTGCCCAGCACTTAATGAGGCAATCTTTGTGATAGGTTTTTTGCAGCCTGCACTCTCAGAGTTGTACTCAGACTCAAAGTAATCTGTATTTACAAAAGGATGCATCCTCTTCAGTTTAGTAGGAAGACACTTTATGATGCTGTTGCTGAAGAAGGAAACTCCTTCCACTGAAACTTGTTGTTAAAGAAGAGAATATTTGCGTGAACTTGATCCTCACATTGACAACCTTCACATTGCTTATTTCTAATCGTGGCTTATTTTATTTGCTTGGAAGTAATTTATGTGTCTGAACAAACTCATTTTAGAAAATTATCAACTTATGTTAAGAAAAATTTCAAAATTGTGCCCACATCAGACCTAATTTATGATTTGCTAATGTAAAGATAGTTTCTAAAAGTATCTCTAATTTTTCCATAAAGTGTGAAAAGAAGATAGTGAATAATGCATTAAAAGAGTGACTTTATTGTTTTAGCATTATGTCCCCCGAAATATAGAAATGAGTAATTCTAGCCAAATGATCATTCAATTATGTATTAAAAGAAGAAGTACAACTCAACATCACTGCACAGATTTAGTTCAATCCCAATAAAAATATTAATAGCATACCTTATAGAATTACAGAAAATAATCCTCAAATTCAGTTAGAACCAGGAAAGACATAGAATAGCCAAAATAATTCAGGGAAATGAAAGCATTACAGAGATATCTCAATACCTAACATGAAAGTACATTGCAAAATCACCATGATAAAATCAGCAAGTTACTTGCCAAAAAGAGAAAAAACAGACCCAGGGATCAATGGGACAGGTTAGAAGATGCATAGACTTACCTTTGACAAGGGGACCAAACACTGTCATTACTTCGATGATTTCTTCTGTTTTTCTTTTTCTTTTTTCTTTCTTTTTTCATTTTCATTTGTGGTACTGAAGATTGCACTTGGGACCTCGCACTTGCCAGACAGGCATTCATGCTGTAGAGTTATCTCTCTAGCTTCTTTTTCCTTTCCTTTCCTTTCCTTTCCTTTCCTTTCCTTTCCTTTCCTTTCCTTTCCTTTCCTTTCCTTTCCTTTCCTTTCCTTTCCTTTCCTTTCCTTTCCTTTCCTCTCCTCTCCTCTCCTCTCCTCTCCTTTCCTTTTTTCTTTTCTTTTTTCTCTCTTCTCTTTTCTTTTCTCTCTTTTCTTTTTACGCTTCTTTCTTTCTTTCTTTCTTTCTTTCTTTCTTTCCTTCTTTTCTTTCTTTCTGTTTGTTTTTATAACCAAGAATTAAATTTAGGAACTCATGCTTTGCAGGCAGGTACTATACCACTGAGCTATATCCCTGGCTGCCTTACTTGGAAATAAGAGTGCCTTGTTAATAAATTTGCTGGAAAAAAATGGATTTATGAATGTTGGAAATTAAAAATACTCATATTTCTCACTATGCACTAAACTAAACTTGAAGTGGATAAAATATTTAAATATTAAAGGAGAAACAACAAATCTGCTGGAAGAAAGGAAAGGTAGAGTTCTTGAAGACATAGGTGTAAGCAAAGACTTTATGAACAAAACCCTAGTGTCACTGGATGTATCAGCACCTGAGTTCTCATCTTAGAATAAAGCTTTGCTTAGCAAAAGATACCACTAACAATGAAAAAAGACAAGTCAAAATACAGAAAATAATTTGCTAGATGTTTCTGAAATAGACTAATATCCAAAATAGATAGGAAACTCAGAGAATATCAGATTCTCCAATTTAAAGACCTAGTCCAACCATGAGCACCTAAAATGAGTAATTCCAAGATGAAGAATTATAAATGACAAATAAATGTACCTAAAATATCTGCAATATCACTGGATGTTGGAGAGATCTAAACAAGTCTAGAGCAGATAGTGTTCTATTTAAGCAGACTGGGGATTTTGTCAGGAATGTACAATCAAGGGACAGAAAGGCAGAAGAGTTGGGATTGAATGTTAGAACTTGAGTAAGCCTGAAGAGGGTTTTGTTTTGTTTCTTCTCTTAAGAGACTCATCACCTAGAAAAGTGTGGTGTGAGCAGGTATATGCAGACAGGACGCACTTGCCGGAAGAATGGATGATGCCTAAAGGCTGGAGCCATCATGTGGGCTGAGAGCTAGAAGACATAGTGTAGAGTTTGTAAACTGTGAATCTCAGCGACTTAGACATTTTAAGGTGAGCGAACTAATGATTTTTTCTGTTAACATATAGTAATTCTATATATTTATGAGGTACTGTGTGACATTTCCACACACACATATATATACCATGGTATATATACTACAGAAAGAACACATGGAAAGAACACTGCATTATGACATAGGAATATATATATATATACATATATATATATACATATACATATATATACATATACATATATACATATATAATGTATATATATGTATATGTATACATATATATACATATATATATATATATATATATATATACATATATATAACTGAGTGGAGTAAAGGAACAAGAATGTGAACTCAGCAATAAAAGTAGGTTTATTCCTAAACCCAAGAGGAGTCTCTCTGTATGTGAGCAGACCAGAGAAGATATTTCTTACAGGCTAAGAGGCTTCTGTTATAGTCTTTTTTTATGTTTTTGAGGCAGGGTCTCACCATGTAGTTCAGGCTGGCCTTGAGCTCACTTTTGTAGCCCAGGCTGGTCTCGAACTCGCACTGGTCCTCCTATCTCAGCCTCCCAAGTGCTGGGATTACAGGCATATGCCACCATGCCTGGCTCAATAGTCTTTTATAGTCTTTTATATGGTCACTTTCTTTTTTCTGGTACTGGATATTGAACTCAGAACCTTACACTTGTCAGACAGGCCCTTATTGTACTGAGCTACCTCCCAGGCCCTATAATAGTGTTTCTTGGTGACCTTTTCATGGAATGGGTCTTAGAAACAGTGGGCTGATGTGGCCTCAGTAGCCTGCTGATATATCTCCAGGGTGTTGCCTGTCAACAGGTCCTATGTGAAACCTATTTCTCTTAGATGTTAGGTGAATGCATTTAAACTGGTGGTGTCACTCTCCTGGATCTGTCATGGACATATTGATCAAATCAGGGTAGTCACCATGCTCTCTGTATCATTCAGGTTTTGAGCATTTGGTCATGAATATATAGCATGTATATCATACATACAGATATTATAATTATAATTGCCCTGTCATTCTGTCTTTTTTTTTTCCTGAGGACTCTTTTTCTTCAGAGATAAAGATGCCATAAGTAATTGTATAGAATCATTCCAGTAGCTTACTGAAAAGTCCAGCACTGTGTATACTCATAGAAGGCACTTACCGCCTATTCTCTGTTACTATTATGAAAACAGGGATATGTATTATTTTCACTGTGAATTCTTAGTGCTAAAATAAAAAAAACTTGTTAGTACTGTCTGTGCCTTGAGACCACTACATATTATTTCCAAAATGTTTTAATTAGTAAAATCAAGGGTATTTTATTTAATTGAGAAATCAAATTAGTCAGATGCACTATCCAGTGATTTCCAGAATAACTAAAATTCTTTCTTTATGGAAAGTACCAACTTGGGTAAAAACATCCTCTAATACATTAGCATCTGCTAGCACATAATATCTTCCTTGAAGTTTCTTTGCTGTCTTATATATTTTGTCAGACTCTGACAACAGATACTGGGTCAGAGCTACCTGTGCCAGTTGATAACATCAGCATTAGTAGAATAGTGAGAGTCCAGGTAATTACTAGAGATATCTCTGTGAGATGGCCAGACTGACTAGTGCCACACAAATACACAAAGGGCAGTGTTCTCCAGCTTCTCCTGTTCACTTGCCATCTCTCCATCACTCACATTTAATTAAAAGATTAGTGGTTAATTTTGGAACTAAAAAGTAACAGGAAGTTCTCATCATCTACTCTTTCAGTTAGGGGCTTTATTGAAAGAAATCCTTGGATGAAACACAGAGCTCATCTTTTTACTTCTTTTTGTACATGTGGCTTTCTTCTTGACCTGTGTGATTTGAAGTTATAATTCAGCAAAACACACAATAGGAATAGCACTATATTTAAGATGTAAAGAACATTTATACACACTCATATGGGGCAGTTTTACTCATATTTAGTTTCCTTCTTTGGCCTACTTACATTTGTCAGGGTTCTGCACTGTAGTTTAGCAAAAGTGGGCCATGCTTGCTTACTTTATTTCTGAGCAATGTGTTAGATTTAATTGTCCTTTCTTTACTTAATTTGATTTCATTGCATACTTAATTCAGGCAAATAAATAAAGATCTTGGTTCTGACATCTAGAATGTATGAAAATTTTGGACTCATGGAAAGAATGCTGAATTATGACACAGGATTTACATTTCTAAATTGATTATTTAGGTAACATGTTAGAATTGTATTTTATTGGTAGATACATGAAGCATACAACAGTTACATTCATTTTCGGAATGGGTACACATACATAATGAATGCCATTTCTCCCTTTTGGTGAGCATCAGATTCATTTATTTGTATTTTAAGGTCTTATAAAGTTAATTATAATATTTACAACAAACAGTGAGGCAGCCTGGAAGAGATAAAATTCACATTACACTTATACTGATGCAATGTATACTTTTAGATACACTCTTCATGTTTATTTATTTTTATATTTATTTATTTATTTATTGATTGATTGATTGATTATCTTTTTGAGACAGAGTCTCACTATGCGGTTCAGGCTGGCCTTGAGCTCACTTTTGTAGCCCAGGCTGGTGTCGAACTCGCACCAATCCTCCTGCCTCAGCCTCCCGAGTGCTGGGATTACAGGCGTGTGCTACCATGCCCGGCTTCACTCTTCATGTTTAAATGCCATGGACATCCAATTTTGTTTTTATGCCCTAAGCAAGAAATTAATTTTGAAGATTGAAAATGCTTCTGCAGATATGATTATTAAAAGAAGTTATAAACAACTAAATTGACTACAGATGTTGGTCTAAGAATGTTGTAGGTGTGTGTGTGTGTGTGTGTGTGTGTGTGTGTGTGTGCGCGCGCTTACATTTGGAAAGTGGTGAAAGGGAAAATCCAGGACTAAACCAGCATCATAAACTCCATTACAGGCAAGAAGATAATGAAGGAAACCGTAAGACTCACTTTATCAGATGAAACACCTGAGAAAAGAAAGAACTTTTTCCTTGAAGAGCAAGGCTGTGCTGATTTCAACAGTGGTCTGGGTTCCAGCTTTCTTATAATTTTATCGAGAGCCTTTGTGTACAAAGCAAAGAGAGTGATGTCTCAGGCAAGAGGCAGAAACAATAAGTCCCAGTCACAGGTAAAGGAAATGATGTATTCAAGATCAAGTAAATGTCCAAGTTTTGTTCACTTCTCATGATAAACAATCACAAATTTTGAGTAGTCCTAGGCTGAAAATGCCATTTTATTTTAGTGTATTTAGTTCAGGGTCTACTGGTCTCACCACACAGATCAAACTCTTAGTAATCCTCCTGTATTCAGCCTCCTTAGGGTAGGGATTACAGGTGCGCACCACCACACCCAGTCTCCATGCCATCTCAGTGCACCCCAGGAGTGGGGCCGGCAGCTGCTTCCATCCCTAGCGTGCGTCCAGGGGGTGTGCTGAGCTGTGATTGAGACTGCGTGTGATCGCGCACGCCGGTAATCCCAACACTTTGGGAGGCTGGAAACAGGAGAATCACTACGAGTCCAATCTACATAGTAAGACCCTATAGATCCTGTAGACACTTTCCTAAATGCAGAAAAGAAAAGGAAAAAGAAAAAAAGCACAGATCATGGCTTATTGTAAATGGAGTTATCAGTTGCTCATGGATGGGTAAGGCTATCCCATCTTCAGAATGTAGCTTTCTTGGCTGATGGTCATCTTGAAACCTGCAATCTAGAAAGGAAGTGGTTTTTGAGGAGTGTGTGAGGGGTGCATTCATGAAGTCCGTGCAGAAGCAGTGCATACCACTTTATTTAAGATACCACTGGCTAGAAACCAAAGTTAGTGATGCATTACTACATGAAAGGCTAAAGAATCTGGTTAGCTGGGTGTCCAGGAAGAAGAAACAAAAGTAGTTTGAATATCTCATGCGTCTGCTATGTGAGTTATAGATGGTAATTGTGTTATCACAAAGATAATATATTAATTATTTACTAGAAATATTTAATTTGGGTGTTGATACAAGTTCTCACTGGGCAGTCTAACTGGGCTTTAAACTCAATATGTAGTCCAGTCCAGCCTCAAAATAATGGCAAATCTCATGCCTCAGCCTCCCAAGAACTAGTATTACTACCACGCACCACCATACCCAGTAGAAAAAGTTATCATGAATGTCTTAAATCTACTGATGTTCATTTCTAAGTAGGTCAGTAATGTGACTATTAAACAAAACATAGAAACTCATGTAAGTAGTTTCAAATAGAGAAAATTTTATTATATTAATTTTTGTTATGTTTCATAATAATTAGAAAAGCAATAATAATTTTATTTTAATTTAGTTGCCATTAAATGTATAAATTAAAATGTCACATGTATACATAGTTTCTTCTCACTGCTTGTATAGGATTCTTTCACAGATTTTGATTCCATTAGAAGTTGTACATGCTTCAGTAACAAATAAGAAAAAGAATAAAGACTTTCCATGTTTGTGTCTCACTTATTTCACTCAGCATAATGTCCTCTAGAGGGACGCATGTGTCTCAAATGGAAAGATTACTTTCTGTATCAGTCACTTTCCTAGGCACTGGGACCTATGACTTCAGGCAAGAGAGATTTATTTTGGCTCAAAATTACAGTCCCTGGTTGGCTGGTTGCTAGGTAGAAATGGCGTCGCAGATTGGCATTCACAGAGGAAAGTTCCTCCTGTAATAGTAGCCTGGAAGCAGGGACAGAGACACCTTCCAGGTCAGGCCTGTGCTGACAGCTGGGTGCCACATCTAAACCAGAAGTTAACTGTAGTATTCTGATAATCCCAGCACCTGTCACGAGCTCTACCTCTGATCAAGAGGCTTTGGGGGCCATGGTGTATATAAACCACGTTTTCCTAAAGCTGAGTAGTATTCTGTTTTGTATTTCTTTCTTCAATCTGTCATTAATGGGCGTCTAAATTTTATTTTCTTATTTCGGCTCTGCATGTGGCAATGAATAGAGGAGTGTAGGTATCCCCGCTAAGCAGTAATTTCATTCTCTGTATGTATCAGAGACAGAACTGCTGAGTCATCTGTGAGCTCTATTTTCAATATTTTGAGAGCACAGTGTAGCATTGTCCATAAAGGCTGCAAAGGACTTACATTCCCACTGACAGCTTGGGGATTTCCAGAGAACCGGACGTTTTGGATGAAGACAGTAGGCATTGCTTTAAAAGCATTTGCATTTAAAGAGTTGAAAGATATCCAAGCAACCTGTGCAAATCTAAAACAGATATATAGCGTTCACAGTTTGTAAACAGTTATTAAAAAATCTAAAATTTCAATTTTGGCTATTTTATTATTTGAATATTAAAAAACTATAATACCCTTATAAGAGGTCCTAGGAATTTGTATAAGGTACAAAAATAGAAATTGCCAGGCTCTCTATTTTGATCTGATGTTGTAATAATAGTATGTCTTGTCCATATTTTATGTAGAAAATTGCATACCTACTGAATTTTAGATTTTATAATGGTTTCTGGATCCCTTCTGAATGTCCAAAGCCTTATAAATAAGGCCATAATACAGCATAGTTTTGATATTTGGATAAATATAGGAATATTGCTATATTTAATCTTTAATCAAAACTGAAATGATCTGAATGAAGCACCTCAGAGATCACACGTGATTAAGTATGGCAGGTGGGTGGAAAACACAAAAACACAAGCAAACAACCTTCTGTGTGTTTGTACCATGTGCATACAGCATCCAGTGTTGCCCTATAGTTTTGTTGACTAGATTCCTATGTGGCAGATGCAGAGTTTTAATCAAAGGTCACATGCACAGTCTTCCTTAGATTTAAAAACAATCTGTTTATTTTCTACAAAATAAAGGCCTTTTCTGCTTGCAATGTCCTTCAACTCAAATAGCAGCAACACCTCCTGTTAGGGCTACTGCCGGCAGCCTAGAGTGTGGATTTGCTAGGTGTCACTTAGGTGATATCATTCCCTAAAATAATCTCTCTTGGATTCTATTAGTTGCCTTGTAAATGTTAATAACTCTATGTGGAGCTTTTAGCCAAAATTATTATCACCCAGTGATGGTGCTTTCCCCTCTTATTTTTTTTTTTGCGGGACCAGAGTTCAAACTCATGACCTTGCACTTGCCAGGCAGGCACTTGTGCCTCAGAGGTATCTCCCCAGCCCCTCTCCTCTTTTCTTATGGGAGAAAGCAATTCTCATTATACTACTGTAGAGATGGACTCCTCAGTCAGTATGCATTAACAACTTGGTGTGAATTAATTTGTTACATCACTTTGGCTTGCAATGTTCTCTAGGAGCATTGGTATAATCACTCTATGTAGTGTTTGGAAGAGTTGGGTAAGCCTTCCATTCTTGTGGAAGAGAAGTTCTTTTGTGATTGTGATATGCAGCTATGGATGATGAAATGGCACAAATTCCCTATGCTGCTCAGGGAAGCTTTGTTTGACAAGGGGACAGAAAGGGGGACTTCAGAATGGAGTGACTACATCTGTCTAATCATAAAACATTATAAATGCTATGTTAAAATATATTTTGTTAAATTGAAATATTTTTAACAGTATTCTGTTTATGAATTTTTATATATTTTATACTTATCAAATACTTTAATATAAAAATATTTTTAATGGAGAAAAATTCCTTTCTGTCAGTAGAAGAGTTTTAAGATCTAAATTTCAAGAACATCTTTGTTCTCCACTGAGAATTTGAACTTGATGGAGGGGAAGATGTTTCATTTAGGGTTATATCACAAAGTTGATTATTCTTCCTTTTGTTTCTTTTTCTGGCTGAGGCTGCCTTAAGGGCAAATCTCATGCTGCATGTGGGCCTGGGGATTGAACGGTGGTCCCCAGAACCTGAGAGACTTTGCCGAATCCTTTGCTTTAACCAGCTGAGCTACCTGGAAAGCTCCTGGTTTTCTTTCTAACTATCATCTTTTCCTAAATCAGAATATAGCTGCATACCAAACTTCAAAATCTCACAAAAAGTTCAACTTTCTTTTGTAAATATGAATTAAATGGAGATATTGTAGTGACTCTTAAGAGTCAACTATAGGATTGAGGAGATAGCTCAGTGGCATAAGTGCTTGCCTGAAAAGTATGAGGTCCTGGATTTGATCTGGTCCACTGGGGGGAAAAATGTCAACCATAGTAAAGGTCTAGTCTTAGTTTAGTAATAATCACTAGATGAGAAACGACAGTAAACACTGAAATTCATTTTAACCATTCACATATACACAAAGGTCCGTATGGAGAGAGAATTAACATAGATCTAATATCCTAAAATCATAATTTTATTAGATATTTTCAATTTTGAAAATCCTGTCTAGATAGTTGTTAAAAAAAAAAAATATATATATATATATATATATATATATATATATTGGAATTCACCTATTTATTCATTAGCTGATAAACACTTGTACTTGTTTGGATGTTTTAAGTCATGTCCTTCAAAATTCAAATATCATTGTGGGAGACAAAATTCCAAAGTTAGTAATTTTGTTTATCAGAAAGTTTGATTTAAATATCCTAAATAATGTGGATTATAAATAATATTTATTGTAACAAGTATCCAACTATGAACATCTAATTCTTTCACCTAGCTACTTTCAAATATTGACCTAAAGATACATTATATATTTTTCCCATCTCAACAGAAGGAAAAATATAGAAGGGGTAAGTAAGACTGGCATAAAATGTCAAGTATAATAATAGTTTAAAAAATTCCTACTGGGGGTCAGCAAGATGGCTCAGCGGTCTAAAGTGCCTGCTCAGGCAAGCTCAGGCAACCTCAAGGACCGTGGTTCGATCCCTGGCACCACATGCTGAGCCAGCCCACACCCCCAGGGCAGGCTGAGCCAGCCATAATAGAAAAGAAATAGATAAATAAATTAAAAAAAAATTCCTACTGAGTTTCTGCAACCTATGTCCAATAATCTAGTGCAGCATGGTGCTTTGCCTGGGCTTTTAACCTTCATTTAGTCTATAGACTTAAGCTAGGATAGAAAATGTTTTTGCTGTTTTAAGACAAAGAACTATCTCAGAAATATAAGGATGGATTTCATTAGATATGAACAACTTCCTAGTATTCTCTGCCTAACATTGTCTTTAGCATTAAAAATAGCAACTATAGGTTCATCAGAATATTAGTGTTGACTATGTAGCAAAGCCCTTTGGGATGATTTATTCTCAACAGAATTTCCAGAACTGGATAAATCTGCTACATGATTAACATGTGCTAGCCAACTGGGCATTTTAGGGCAATATTTGCACATGGCTAAACAAACAGATCTCTGCAGAGCATAATGAGATGCGTCTACCCCGTGCTTTCCTCCTTGATTTGGGTCGCTGCATCATCATTAGGCTGAACTCTCTTCCAAAGGGCAGAGGGGGCTCTTGGCAGGAAGTCACTTTGGCAGACTCACTGCTGTTGTGGTCTGTTTGGTTCCTCCACAGAGACATGGATTAAGATGGAATTATAGGAAATCCTATTGAGTAAAGGTCTGCTGGATGAGAACAGGGAAATTTAATTTAAGCCTCTCTATTCCTTCAACATAACCTTTTAAAATACTCAGTTACAATGTGTTCATTTCACTTTTAGTTCTGATATAAGATACTAATGGAAATGACATTTGAAAAGGGTGGACTTTTGTGTAAACTGTCACTGGTGTAACCTAAAAGTACCTTTTCATGCAGATCTTCTGCATGATAACATTTTCCAGGTTATGCATGTAAATTGTAAGTTATTAATTTATATGCCTAGAAAAGGTGGTTGTATTCTACCTGTACTTTTATAAGCTGAAGAGTTTTGAAATGTTGATATTTTTAGGAGAAAGTATTAACCTAAATCGTTGCTGTAGATATCATAATTTTTTGGTGATGTTTTAAATCTGGAGATAGAGGTTTAAAAGACATCATTGTTTTAGTTGGCCTTCAAAAGCTCATTGTATTTCAGGCTTGGCAGAGAGACTTGAATCCTTGGTCACATGTATCCTACACCTTGGTCAGCATGTGTAGGTGTAAGGAATTTTCAAAGTTCTTCCATACATGTCCACTGTTTTCTCAGCACACAGTCTACTATTGGAGCTCATTGGGTAGATTACATTCATGCTAATGGAATAAACTGATGTTTTCCAACATCACGGCCTATCAGTGCGGGAGCTAAGAAATGGATTCAGGTTGTCCAAAAAAATCTCTTACCTAAATACTTTTGGTAGTTCCAGCAATTGACAATCAGATACATAACTAACTCATGTTTTTCTTTCTGATGGGGTTAAAAAGAAAATGAAAAGGAAGTATAAAAAGAGATAAAAAGGAAAAGAATAGAAAAGTAGTAACTTCTGGAGGTCAAAAATGAAAGGGAGGCCTTAGATTCAGGTTCCAAGTGCACAGATGTATGACCTGTAATGAAGTGGCCGCCAGCCAGGGCCAGGATAGCCATCCAGGGATATTATGTGGCCAGTGCTAGGGGAAAGGAGAAGAGGGAGGGACAGTCGCTGACCAAGTGCCCAATAAAAGGCCAAAAGTTGCTTGCTCAGCTTAGCTTACTATTTTAACCCAACTTTTGGAAACCATAGCTAATGAAAGTATCCAAAATACATTTCAGTAGTTGCTGCATGTAACAACCTGGAAAATGAGAGTGGAAAGATAAACAGAAAGAATGATATTGTGGATCCATGCACCCTTCATCCTGCAATGAAAATAATTCTGCTCCCTGGAAACTTCCAGCAAAGATGGCCACATCTTAGGAGCCATGTCCTGGCCTTTTCTTCCAGGATTTTCTACTCTTTGATAGATCGAAGAAGTATCTTAGCCATGAGAGAAAAATGAGGAGTTGAAAAATGAAAAATTAATACTTATTAAAGACGAAATGTTCTCTGTGGCATTAATAATAGGTTTCTCTTTATTTAATTCGAAATGACATCAGACTTGGCCATGATGAAATTGTCTCTTTGTCCTTTGGTGTTCTCATGCAATGTACACTATGAAGTAATATTTTAGAATCAGAAGAGCCACTGATTTTAAGAAAACTGAACTTATTTTCCATGAATGAAATATAAATAAGGTAAAGAAATGAATATATTAATTTTTGAATGAAAGTTATTATGTATCATGAGTCACAAGGAGTGCTAAATGTTGCTATTCAAAAATAGCGTTTGGAATTCACAGGTGTAGTAAGTGTGTGGGCAGGTGTTCACACCCATAGCTTCCCATCTTTCTATGTACTTAACTCCTTGTTAAAATGGACACTACTAGAGCTGGGCATAGTGGCTCATGCCTGTAATCCCAGCATTCAGGAGGCTGAGGCAGGAGGATTGGTGCAAGTTCGAGACCAGCCTGGGCTACAAAAGTGAGTTCAAGGCCAGCCTCAACTGCATAGTGAGATCCTGTCTCAAAAAGACAAAAAAATAAAAAAATAAAAAAAAATGTACACTACCTACCACTTCTGTATTTCAGCAAACTTAAAAACAGTCCTGATAACAAGGCACATGTTCTATCTAGAAGTCCTAGAATAATCTATGTTGTATTTTCTGAGTATGCAAATACCATTAGTTTGAGGATCAGTTTGTGTGTTTTTTTTTTTTTTTTACTTCTTAATTCAGCCCAAGAAATGCTCTGAAGACTGCTGTGAGAGGATGTCTTGAAGACCTAACTGTGGCTTCCAGCAGTCCAGCAAATAGAAATCGGTCTACCTATTTAGGTGCCATATGATACGATTTTATTTTCTAATTGAGCATAAACTTGAGAGTGCATAGAAGTAGCAAATGACAAGATCTTTTGGCATGATTCCAACTCAAGTTATCCACATAGGATCAAACCTCTCTGAGTGAGGAGGTGTATGACAACAGATAGTAGGCAATTTGCTTCAGGAACCATAAGATGGCCTTTGTACCTACTGAAAGGTTACCAAGGCATAGATATCAAAAGCATCACCAGGAAATTAGTAGCTAGCATCTGGAATTAAGTTCCCAAAGAGAACTAACACTTGAAATGTACAGGCATTGGTGAGGGCGATGCCTTTTTTTTTTTTTTTTTCTCTCGGCCCACCTCTCCTATCACATGCTGAGTGGGAAAGAAACAGAAAAGCCTAGAGGAGTGACAAGACAAATATTTTCCATTGCTCAGTTTAGCTCATTAACTTTAACTTGACTCTTGGAAGTTATAGCTAATAAAAGTATGCAAAATAATTAATCTCTCTCTCTCCATCTCTCTGTCTCTGCCTCTCTCTCTCTCTCTCTCACACACACACACACTCACACACACACACACACACACACACACACACACAAGCTATACCCAAATAGCTATTTTGGCTGCTATAGAATTTCATGATCCAGTCAGGAAATCTGGGCTGTGTGTGTATGTGTGTGTGTGTGTGTGTGTGTGCATGTGTGCTTTTACTATCCCCTGGGCTTTTCTAAAACAAGTCATATTGCCACTGTTAAGGACAAATATTACCATCAATATTTATATCTATCTATATATTTATGAGTAACTCAGGTTCATGTTGAAATTTATGCTCTGAAGTATCAGAAAATCATGATTCTATTATAACACGTGTTATAACAATTTACTTGTAATTTGTTGATATTTATGATTGATTTTTACCTGTACTTCTAAATTTAGCATTAAGAAATTTCTTTTCTTTTTTTTTATTTTAGGGAAGGGTCTATTGGGTGTTCAGGGTCTCACTACTATATAGGACTTGTAATGATCTGCCTGTGTACAGCCTCCCAAGAACTGGGATTACAGGTGCACACCACCACAACCACGCTCAGTTGCCTAGTTTCAGCATGCCTGGGGGCAGGGCTGGCATGATAGGCTTGCGGATTTAACCCCTGGCCCCTGAGCCTGCTTGCAGGCACTTTATTCCGCTGAGTAATTTGGCCGGCCCTAAACTAAATGAGAATTTTCAAAGTACCTTATATTTGGCTTCAAATTCAATTAGCAAACTAATCTGTAAGTCAGATTTGCTGCTTAGGCATTATCATTTCTTGATAAATATGAGATTTCATTAAGTTCAATTTCTTATCTCTGCCATGTTCATTTTATTTTAAATATTCTTCATTACAATGCATATTGCTTTTATGTTGTTCAAATGTGATGTCCACTGGATTTATTCTTTGATCATAAGGGATATTATCTTAAAAATAAAATATGCGGGCTGGAGATTTAGCTCAGAGGTAGAATGCTTGCTGAGCAAGTTGGAAGCCCTGGGTTCTGTTCTTACCAGAAAAAAAAAAAAAAAAAAGCAGCATGCTGAGGTAGCCACCAAGGCTGAGTGTGGTGGCACGTGCCTGTAATTCCAGTACAGCGGAGGCTGAAGACAGAAGGAATCACTATGAGAGTCTGAGCTGCATAGTGAGACCCTGGACCAAATATATAAGATAAAAGAATGAAAAGGTTGTGGAGCAGAGTGGCATTTGCTTATAAATCTGGCTGAGGTATGCTATCCTAAGTTTGAGATCAGTGTGACAACTTAGAAAACCTGTGTCTGAAAAAAAAAAAAAAAAAAAAGGCTGAGGATGAGGCTCAGTGGTAAAGTGCGCTTAGGTTAAATTATCAGCATTGAAAGAATATTAAAGGAGAATTTTAAGAATCATCTTCCCCATACTGAAGGGATTGATAACATGAACTTCAGAATGAATTATATAATAAACATGATAATTTAATAGGACAAAAGAAAATGAGCCTTCCCACTATTATGCAAGTATTCATTCAAGACTTCCCCTTAGGCTAGGGAGATAGCTCGCAGGTCTAAGCGCCTACCTGGCAAGTGCAAAGACGCAGGCTCAATCCCTGGTACAGCATGTCATGCCAACCCCAGAACCCTCCATAGGCCATGCTGGTCACTGAAACCAAGCCTGCTGGCACACACGTGTAATCCCAGCCCCAGGGAATCCAAGAGAGGAGGATCGCTACTAGTTCAATCTGTGTAGCAAGGTCTTGTACAAAATAAACAAAAGATTAAAATAAAAAGGCCAACCAATAAATTATGAGACAAGAATAATTCTAGGAATTAAGAACTATACTCCATATGTTATATGTCAGCAATACTGCCCTTGCAATCAAAGCTTATATTTTCTTTTCTTACTAATATGTTGTTGAATATGAAGCTCGGTTTTTTATCTTTATTTTTTATATATTTTTAAAAAATTTTTAAATTTTTTTGTCTTTTTGAGACAGGGTCTCACTATGCAGTTCAGGCTGGCCTTGAGCTCACTTTTGTAGCCTAGGCTGGTCTCGAACTTGCACGGATCCTCCTGCCTCAGCCTCCCGAGTGCTGGGATTACAGGCGTGCGCCACCACGCCCGGCTTCAAAATGTATTGTTTGAGGTTTCCTGATCGTCTTTGCTTTTCTTTATCTAAGTCAAGTACATCATTAGGGGGGTTGTCTTACAACTTACATCTATATGCTAATGAGTGTGTATGTAAGATTCTGAGATAAAGAACTTCCTTCTTGCTTCTTTACATTTTTATTATCAATCTTTTAAAATTGTTTTGTCCATTGACAGTACCTGAACAATAGCTCTATAATTTTAGATTAGGCAGCCTGTCTGCTTACCAAAGCCACACGACAGTTTGACATGCTGTACTTCAAGCAGAAATGTTGTCACAGAGGCATTGGCCGATGTAGGTGACCCACCATCTGGTACTGAGAGGTAATGAGAAGTCACTACCACTCTGAAAAGCAAGATGTCAAGATAGGCTCTTAGCTGCTTGCCACATGACAAGCCAGCTGGAGGTATTTGTTATAAAATGTTCATTTTCATTCATACTTAGCTATACCTTTAAGTACCAACATCAGCACTATCTAGAGATACAAGCAAATGAGCATACTGAGGCAGGTAGACAGTAAGCCTGCTTTATAGAAGGTTATACAAAGTCTTTTTCTTTCCTTACGTTGCTTGTTTTAAATTATTTAGGTCATTTCAGTGATTGGACCTTATTGGGAACAGTGTAAGGTAGACTTTTTTTTTTTTTTTTTTTTTTGTCTTTTTGAGACAGGGTCTCACTATGCAGTTGAGGCTGGTCCTGCGCTCACTTTTGTAGCCCAGGCTGGTCTTGAACTCGCACCAATCCTCCTGCCTCAGCCTCCCAAGTGCTGGGATTACAGGCATGAGCCACCACGCCCGGCTTAGACTTTGGAGTTTGACTTTCTGGTTACTCCCACTAAAAGCACCTTGCTTTCAGAATGTCTCCATGAAACAAGCTCAGTCAGGATTCTCCATGTGCCCTTTGCTGTCCTTATTTTTAATCTTACCTTTTTCTTCATATTTGCTTGAGCATTCAGATGTGAATGAATGAGGAGGACTCTTAAACAGACCTGTGATAGGAATGAACTATGCTAGTCACCCTTTTACATAGCTGAGCAATCAACTGTGTAAACAACTAAGAATACATTTCAAAAGTCTGTACATGGGTTCTTGGAATAACTAGAACATAACCAAAATTTTCTTAGGAAATGGGTATGTAATCTAAAATAGTATATTCAAAGACCAAGAAATTATACAGCAAATTGTGAAGAGTATAGTGTTCTTTGGAAGAAGTCTACTAAAAGATTATAACTGCATTGTGAATTAGTAAGTGATGTTTTATTGTAAAATAAGAAACTTCTCTGAATAGTGTTCATGATTTAATTACTATTTTGCTAGGATGCTAAGTTGAAAATAAAAATCATTTGTAGAATTTGATCTAACGTGCATGTGCTGCATAGCTGTTATTTAGTATAAAATCAAGATGATCTGCTCAACTATTCATTTCCATTCTTATTTAAAAACGTGTCTCCGTGGCTGGGCATGGTGGTGCACACCTGTAATCCCAGCACTTGTTAGGCTGAGGCAGGAGAATTGGTGCAAGTTTGAGATAAGCCTGGGCTACAAAAGTGAGCTCAAGGCCAGCTTGAACTGCATAATGAAACCCTGTCTCAAAAAGAAATAAAATAATAAAATAAATAAACATGTCTCGCAGTTCCCTCTCATGTGATAATTCTACTCTCCATAATTACTACGGCTAATCTTAGTAGCATTAGGCATACACAATCAAAGCTAACATACAAAGAATTCATTTGAATGTGGGTTTCTTCTTTCTGAGACTTATACTGGAGATTTTTGTTCCATTTGTTGATGCAAAAGCTGTATCTGGCTTGAGAAACGGCAAAATGTCTTTACATAAAGCCTGTGGACGTCATCACTTGCACACTGCTTCTTTCTAACTTATAGAAGGAGTAAAATCATAATGTTTACAGAAACCTGTTCACTAACTTCAAAACACCCACTAAAAGCAATGTTACAAAATTTGAACAGCAATTCTACTATATAGGCACTTTTTCCATGAAAATCAAACTAAGTTATTTCCTCCTGAAGTATTCCCCAAAGAGAACATAACTTTGACTTATTGTGGTAACTTGGGAATTTTCCAAGAAAGATTTTAAAGTTCATGTGATGTTTTAAAGGCATATTATAATATATTTCTTATAAAAAATTGGCTTTCATACTATTTTAAATTTTCAGTGTTCTATCTGAAAACTTTGTGTAACACATTCACTACCTTACAACTACCTTACACATTCCAGATTTAAAGTAATCAAGACTGTAACAGGCGACCTAAAAATCCCTTTCTTTCTCTTATGATCAGTGAATATTAAACCACAATTAACTCAATGCTAATTGATTTTCAATATCACTGAAAAAATAGGATCACATCACTTTCAATATTTGTTGTTCACTCAATTTAATAGCTCATCACCAAGCAAAGTATCTCGTCAGAGTTTCTCATTTTAGAAAATTCCACATTAAATGACCCACTTGAAAGGCAATTCCTATGTTAATGATGTAAATGCAAGGTTTGATTTCAAACTCAGCGTGACAACTGCTTTTCAGGGAGACATGTTGTCTCTAGATTAGGAGAAAAGAATTGCTAACTATAAGACACCCAAGGATCTTCAGCCTAACTTGATTATTCTAAAACACAAATAAATGTCAATGTATTTTCCAAATAGGACTTACGAAAATGTAATCAAAAGCTGATAGAACTAGGTTTTATAAAATTAAATTCATAAGAAACTTGAAAATGTTTAAGCTACAATCGATTTGAATGTTTTTTTCATTAAATTTATTTATGTAATTATAGTTTATCTTAAATATGAAAATATAAACATATAGGGCTTATCATGTCTACAAAGAAAGCACTGAATCATTGTCAAGTGGGGAATCTCAAGTTCTTCATCTTTCCACATGTCACCTAAACCATATTTTCTGGTGCAAAGGTAAACGTATAATTTAATGGCACATTGATATATTGTGTCAACTTCAAAATTCTAGAAGCTAAACTAAGCAATTCAGAGGTTTTACATCTCAATAAGGACATGCCCTTACAGCTCTAGAATGCTGCTTATTGTGTCAACTTGAGCAGTTTAGAAGTTTAACTAAGTGGATCAGCATGGGGCCAGGGGTCCTCTCTTGATAAATATCTTGAGCCTGTGCAAGAGGAGGGCCCTCTGCTGCTAACCAGTGCTACATCCACCCAAGGGCAGGTGCCCTGCTTACAATATAAGGGAGTAAAAAATGTTTGCTCTCCCTCTTTGTTCCTCTAGTTGTTCTTGCTGTCTTCAGAAAACATGACCCATTACACCTGTGCCATGTCAGCCTGCCTTGGAGCCAGCTGAGCATGAACTGAAATCTCCACAAGCTGTGGGTCACATCATCCCTTTCTTTCTTAATTTTGGGCATCAAGTGTTTGTCCCAGCAAGAAGAAAAAAGTAACCAAGACAATAAGCAATACCAGAAATATCATCAATTTTTGGTGTGTTAACCATTAAGAATTAAAACACAGATGTGTATGGGTTTTGCTTTTATTTTTCTCAACTCTTATTAGTGCATGTTTTTAGTACATAATGACTATATTCCTAGTGGGGGATTAGTATATGTGCATAACACGTCTTAATTATCAGCTAATTTTCTTCCAGTGCTATCCTTCCTACTTTCTCCATTCCTTGAGCTCCTCATTTTGGCACAATCTCTGGCTCCCTATTTCTTGTTAACTGCCTCGCCTTTAAGACAAACCATGTTATATAAATTTGTATACCTGATTCATTTCAAGTAATATTATGCTCTCAGGGAGCATCCATTTTTGTTAAAATGACTCAGAGTAATAATCCATTTTGGTATAAATACTCCATTTTATTCATTAATCTTTTCATGGACATATAGATAATTTCCAAGACTTGTTATTAATTATTCTGCCATCAACATGGGTACCCACGTATCACTGTAATACGATGGCTTTAACTTGCTTGGGGAGGTATCGAGAAAGGGAATAGATCAGTTGGATGAAATTTCTACTTGTAGTTTTTTGAGGGAAAAAATATCCATATGTGTTTCTTCTTTTCCTTATTTCTTTTGTTTGACTTCACCTGTATATTGGACCATGAGAAGTACCACCCAGATTTTGCTTTCACCTTTTTCTACAAGCAATCACAGCCAGTGCAGCGATTGCCCCTATTCTCTGCTTTCTGGTTTTCCCCAAGGAAAATTCCCTACTCTCTTTGCGTTGTATAGTTTTACTGCTCATAGATATGAGTGTGGAGATACATAAAGAACAAAAGCACATTGCATAAAAGAGGCTAAAAGTTCTCCAAGTGTACACACTGAGAGTTAAGAGCAGCCTTAGAGTCATAGTGCCAAGATGAGGTTACTAGGTCTCCTATCTAAACATTAACTATATGACTTTGGCAGGAAATTAAATTTAACATTTTTTCTATTCATTATGAAGGTGGTATTAGGTTCTCAATGCATATAACATTGTGTAGACTAAACGAAATCTTTCCTGCAAAAAGCCTATTGCAATGCCATGTTTTACAAGTGATTCAATACTCATTAACTCTTCAAAGGCTATTTACCTTATGAACTATCTATATTTTCTCCATCATCATTTTCTCCATCTCATTTTCAAACCTTCAGTTGCACTTCAACAAAAAAAAAAATCCTTCTGAAATGGTGATGAAGGAAAAGACAACAGTGACTATTTTCTTGGCTTATATCTCAACAACAGATCTTTAGAATACTTCACAGCTGATAGCCATTCTCAGATTCAGTTCTTCTAAACATGGAAATCTCTAATGAGATGTTGAATGGAAAATACAGCACACATATTAAGTTCACTTAAAGTCACTCACTCCTACTTCTTATAACTACTGTAATTGCTATTATTGGATATCATTATTACTAATATTATCTTTTAAGGGACATTTGATTACACCTGTTGAAGTCACACTGAATCTATGTTGTATTTTACTCTTTAATTTTGTTCAGCTTACAATGGAATTCCTTGTTATAACTCATACATTTTGAGTACGTATGCTTTCTTAGGCCATTCTCCTTCTGTAGCACCATGAAACTATGAATATTCTGTACTATCTCTGTTCTCTGGTGTTTCTAACCCCGGGGGAATATATGACGATAAGATATTCAGAATAATGGTAATATAAACAATCAATATATTGATACTTTTTGCCCAATGCTATGAAGATTAAAAGTGAGCAAGCTTAGTGGCATATATAATATATAATTAAATCTAATTTAGAAAAATATTTTTCATTCTTGAAGAATTATACTGCATTCTGAGGTCATTGGTATCCCAGATATACATGGTGGGTAGTATAAGTAGCCCTTGAGATAGTAAGGCACTGAGAAAAAGTTTTGCTGTATTACCATGTTATCCAATTTTTATAAGATATGGAAAGTGAAAATGATAGAAATTATGCATTTAATAGGTTGGTACTCTTTTCTCCTTATTCCACTGTGCTTCTGTTCTTTCCATTTTTAATGGTCACAGAAGCTATCTACTCAGCAATACTAAAAACGGGATAACATTTGCACCTTAAAAGCTGAGTTTTTCGGCATGCAAGATTCAAGATTTCAGCAACGCACAAAGTGAAAGAAATATACCACAGTACAGTGAGGTTCCAGGATAGTAAAATCATTATAATGAAAGTTTTTTTGGAGCTTATTTTTCTGAGACTTAAATTGGATAGAATTCAACCAAGAAATGTTATTTGCAGGAATCATATGGGAAAAAGGGAGGGGAAATGAGGAATGATGAGGTAGCAAGAAAAGAAAAGCATTCATAGCTTACTAGGAGTCCTTGTGTGCTCCCTGGGAAGTAGCATCAGACTTGCCAAAGCTTTTTGGCTGAAAAAAGAGGAATTACCATTACTTTATATATAGCAAGAGAATGAGTAATGACACACATTCCTCACACCCATTCCTTCCTCTGACAATTATTTATTGATTACTTGTTAAGAGTCAGGTATTGTTTTGACTTTTGGTATAGTAGTGATCAATATTAATAAGCAGCTTTGCGACTGTCTGATTTTCTTTCTCATGGGAAGAAGTAGAATCACATACAAAAATATGTTAGGAAAATGTATACAAATTTAGATGGTGAAATAAACTATAGATAAAAATAAGGCAGTGAATATGAATATGAAATGCCACAAAAGAGAAGAACGAAAATAATCCAGAGGAGACCTGTCTAAGAAGGAGACATTTGAGCTAATTCTGAAAAAGTAAAGGAATGAGTCATGGGGACAATTAAAGGGAGAATGTTACCAGGCAAAGAAACATCAAGTTCCAATTCTGGAATGAAAATAAAAGAGGCATAGTCAAGGTATAGGGTAAAAGCCAATGTGTTTCTAAAGGACTCAGAAATGGAGAGATCACTAAGGGCAGGTTAAGCTAAAGCGAAAGGATGTCCAAGTTCACAGAGTATAATTTTTTCTCTGCATCTTAATAAAACTCTAAGTATAATGAAAGCAGTTCAGTTACACAACCTTATAGTTAACTGTAAGGTCAACTTCCATATATTTAGAAATGCATAGTGTATCTGTGGAACCCCCTTAGTTGTGTGTCTGCTTGACATGTGAGCTACAAACTGAGAAAAGAAAACCATCCTGGATTAGGTAACACCAATCAATAGGCTGATTGGTGATGAATGGATGAATGAAAAAAGAAAAAAACCAGAATGTTCCTTTTGGCTTATTCTGAAAAGTATGAATCTTTGTCATTGCTTTTAGAAGTTTCCTCCCATTTCCTCCAGGCTTTCAGCCCAGACTCTTCAGTGTTCTGATGGAGATCCTTTAGTTTCTAACAAGGACTTACACCTGATTTTCCAGTGAGCTGGAGACTTTCACATTTAGGCAGGGTCCTTAGATTCTCCAGTGTGTAGGTGAACATTTTTATTCTTCTACCTCTGACTCTTCAGGCCATTGTATATATATATATATATATATATATATATATATATATATATATATATATATATATGTATAGATATAGATAGATAGATAGAGAGATAGATAGATAGAGAGATAGATATAGCATACATGTATATTGCATATAATAATATATAGTACATAATATATAATACAGAATATATATTGGTAGAATACACATATATATGTGTATGCATTCCACCAAAAATGTATACAATTATCTAGAACAGAAATACATGTAGAAATATTTTCATAATAAGTTTATTGTGTGATCATGAGACTATTACACACATTTTCTTTGTCCTCTATAATTAGAGTAGGTGCTCACAATGGAGGGTATTTGCTTCCAAACACTTGTTAGCATGGTGAACTACTTTTTGGGTAACCTTGGGTTACTGAGATTATTGTATATGTATCTTCAATTATATCTCTAAGAGGAAGCAGTATAGTAAGTGTTCTGAAATATATAACTTCTTTTAGGGTACCTCATATGAACGTAACAATACCTGTTTAAAAAAATCATACCATATTTCTTTGTCTGAAATGTATATTTTTTTAGGTATTTAGTACAGAGTCTATAGGATCTCACTACACAGATTGGGACTCGTAATGATCTTCCTGTTTTCAGCCTCCCAGCGCTGAGATTACAGGTGTGTGCCACAATGTCTAGTTGTATTCCCTGGCTCAGCGCATCAACCTGATCAACCCTGGTCCTTGTGTCTGCCTAAGCAGGTGCTTTAGTCCACTGAGCTATCTGCAAGACCCTGTATATATCATTTTTTTAGTGACTCGATATGCAATCTTTTCCTTGAGGTACCATAGCTTAACGCACATAACATTTTGTGTTTTTTATTACCCTTATCTTGTTTGTATGATGGATCTGATAATGTGTATCTAGACTTACATTCATGCATAAATACTAAGATGATTAAACGTAGCCATGGAGATTTAGAAGTGGGAAGTCTGAAATATGAATTGAGTTCTGAGGATCACACTCAGTGGTTATGCCACTGTCACATGCAGAGGAAACAAGTGTTTTCCAAAAATCTATGGTAAGCATTGAGGGAGAAAGACGGTAACCAGGATCTTGAACAATAAAAATACTAACTATGGATTTGTTTCAGAGTAAAATATTTTGAAAAAGAAATTTGTTGCTCATTGAAATGGGAATAGCTTAAGATAGTATTGTTATAATTAAAATAAAATTGGAACCAGTTTTGGGTACATGAAGTTTGAAATACCACTTATGAATATGTCAGTACCAATAAAAGTGACTATGATGTTTATTGATTTGTACTTGAAAAAATGGAACTATTTTCTGCTGCATGTACTCATTCAACAAATCTTTGTGGAAGGGTTATTCTTGATTAACACCATTGTTAACACAGTGTATGTCAAGTTGAATATAAATATCTAATACAATTTGGCCCTTCTTATGGCTTTATGTCAGGATATCCCTTCAAAAGCTCATGTAGTCATAGGTGAAGTTATCCAGAGGGGGCTCGAGATAGACTGTGTGATGCTGTAACTGAGTCAGTGCATTAATAGGATGAAAGGTGCTAGGATTAAAGGTGTAAGTGCTACCCACCTGGGTATATTATAAGACCTAGAAAAAAAGGTAGGGTCACTTGCTTGTCCTTTGCTTGTTGTCTTCTGGCTTTCATTAACTGTTTCCCCTCTATGCTGCCCCTCTGCCCTGCCACACTGCCTTGGAAATAGCCAGTATGGACTGAAAGCTCTCCAAACTGTGAGCTAAGTAAACCTTTCCTCCTTTACCTTTGGACGTGGGGTATTTTGTCTTAGCAACGGGAGAAAAGTAACAAAGATATTCATCTCATTTTGTGCACAGAAGTCATTACTAAAAACATAAGCAGAAGGCCTATCAAAAATACATTCATTGGGGATGGGGAGGTAGCTCAGTAGAATAAGCACTTGCTTGGCAAGCACAAGGGCCTGAGTTCAATCTCTGGTTATACACACACACACACACACACACACACACACACACACACACACACACAGTTCATAGTGACATTTATTGTAGTTGATGTTCAAAAATATCAAATAACATATGCTTTCCTATTTCATTCATTTATAAACTTGAATCAAAAGTAGAATGGGTCATGTCTTGTACATAATCATTTGTTGCCATGTGGAGTGACTTTCCTTTCATCAGCAATGAGAATATTTTTTTGTCCCTTACAACTTCTGACCTCAGTGACTACCCAGTGTCAATGTGTAAATTGTGTACAACTTTCTCAACATAATTATGAACTAAGGATATATAAAAATGGAAATGAATACAAATAAACATAGTACCATTTTAAAATTTTACTTTAATAAAAATCTAACTACATTGAAATATGTTTAGTTTGAAGCATTCTTTATTTTTATCATTATACTCATCCTACATGGCCTGCTGGACACTTGATAATGTCATTCCAGCCTGTAGCTCCTATTGCTCAATACTGATTTCAGACTCACTTCTTAAGCTTTACAGGAGTTGACGCTCTACCAGAACCTGATTCTTAGTCTACTCTTTTGAGAAGAACAAGCTCTTAGAGAAATGTTGCATCATTCATTCTAACTTATTATTTTTTTGTTTTTCATACTTGGCATTCTAATGTATTCAAGAGCCATAATTAGTCACTACTTTTGTTAAAACTTGTTATTTGACTCTAATTTTGAAAGCATATATATATATGTGTGTGTGTGTGTGTGTGTGTGTGTGTGTTTGTAGTAATAGATAACTAGAACATATATTATCAACTTAAATGAGTTTGAAATCATGACATTTGTTGCAGAGCTTCTTTATCTTGTGTTTCTTATTTAATAGTGTATTTAGAACCATCATGAGGCAAACTTTTGAAGTAGGTTAGACTTGTCTTATATACTCCGACATCAAATATTACTAGATATATGCAAATAAAATTGGAAGAAGGAAAAATAAGAAATGTAAAAGAAATTAAGACAATTAAGAGGAGAAACAATTGAAAAAAAGAAGAAAAAAAGCCTTAACTGCTTCTTTACATAGATCAACAGAAATGTACAGTAGAGTTGTACAAATCATCCTGTTTACATACATAGGTAAATCTCTTTACCTCACTCCCTTTCCTGTCCTTTTCCTCAAAACTCAGTAACTCTTCCTTTTGAATGAGTCCATTATGTTTTACTAGTTTCTGTTGAGTCTTCAGTTTATATTTTTCTCTTTCAGGTTCTCATACTAAGGTGACAATATGATTTCTGCATGTGTGAGTCTAATTTGTTTCACTTGAGAGTATGTTTTCTAGTTGCATCCATTTACCTACAACGGACTCAAATTTATTCTGTTTTATAGCTGAATAATGCTCCATTGTATCAAAACACCACATCTTCCTTATCCATTTTTTTTTTCAAGACTGGGGATTGAACTCAAGCCTTTGCACTTGCCAGGAAGCACTAACTCTACTGAGCTGTCTCCTCAATCCATTAACCATTCTTCAGTTCATAGGCATCGTGGTTGTTTCCAAGAGTTAGCTATAACAAATTGCTCTGCTATAAACATGGGAGCACATATATCACTGTGGTATGAGGTTTTCCATTCTTCTGAAAAAATACCCAAGAAGGGCTGACTGGATGGGATCACAAATCCTACTTTTTTTTGGTATTAATAATTTCTGTTTTTTTTTTTTTTTTAATGAATTTAGTACAGGAGTTATAGGATCTCACCAGATTGGACTTATAGTCATTCTCTTGTTTTCAGTCACCCAAGTGCTGAGATTATAGGCATGCACCACCATGTCCAGTCTCAATCACCATCTCAGCAATGGTCTGGCACCGCACGCTGTGGATTGATTGAATTCAGGACACTGTGTCTGCATGAGACTACATTTTAATCTACTGAGCTATTTGGCTGGCCCTCTGTTGTTTTTTAGAAAGGCACAGTTCATGTTTTTTGGTATTTTTTTTTTTATTCTGCTTATTTCTTTCTCCATTTCTTTCTTTCTTTCTTTCTTTCTTTCTTTCTTTCTTTCTTTCTTTCTTTCTTTCTTTGCGTGACTGGGTTTCAAACTCACGACCCTGCACTTGCCAGGCAGGCGCTTGTGACACGGAGCTATCTTCTTTCTCCTTTTAGTTTCTTATAACTTTTTGGTTGTTGTTTTCTTTTGTTCTTTTGAACAAAATTTTGCACACTGATCTCTGGTAACAACCAAAACAACTAATTTGAAGATAACATCATACAATTGTTGAATTTCAGTATATAAATAAATAAATAAATAAATAAACAAACAAACAAACAAATAATTTCCCATTAAAATTGTACTATTATTCATTTGACGTTTCATGTCTCTAAAAAATTGTCTTATGTAGTTGAGTGCGCCTACATTAGGTATATATATATTTATGATTGTTTTCTCTTCCTCTTACAGTTTTCTGCAACAAATACCTAGTGACCATATTTGCTTCTTTTAATAATTTTTGGTTTGAACTTGATAGTTCTAGGAACCGGGATAGCTGCCCCCACTTTTTTCTGGGTTCCTGATACATGGAGCATTGCTTTGCATCTTTTGACTTTCAGTCTGTGAATTCAATTTTGAGTTAGATGTGAATAACAACAATCATAGATTTTTCATTTGAGTTTGTAATTTGGCTGAGGCTTTGTCAACATGACTCATATGTAATATCCACCATCTGGAACTTGAGCTCTCATAACTCAAATCTCAAGTTCTAGAGCAACTGAAGCTTGTTAAGTCTCTCTCTTCCTCATTCTCCTCCACCTTCTTTTCAACAGTAATGTCTGGTTTCTCTGTGTGGTTATTCCATTCCTACATGTGATTATTCCAACACATAATTACAGTCAGACCCAAATTCAAAGGGATAGAAATTGCACCCTGTACCTCAAATGAGCTTAAAGAAATATTTTTGGCCTCTCTTCCTTCCTTCCTTTCTTCCTTCCTTCCTTCCTTCCTTCCTTCCTTCCTTCCTTCCTTCCTTCCTTGCTTGCTTCTGTCCATCTGTCTATCTTTCTTTTTGCAGTGCCATGGTTCAAACTCAAGACCTTGTACTTGTCAGGAAGGCACTTATGCTGCTAAGCCATCTCCCTATCCTGCTACCTTTAATCTACAGAGCAAACAACAATTCACTAGAGAAAGGCATTTTGCTTTACTATTTTTGATTCTTTCTCTGAGAGAAAAGATTTTTTTCCATTTTCAACTTTGCAAAATGTTAAAATCTATAATAGCATAATATCATAACATAAACCCAAATTATTCATTGAGCCTACAGACCAGTAAAAGACTGAGGCTGATTTTACAAAGGGAATAGCCATCTTTCCTTGTTGCCACAATTAGCTCCTGTCCACTGTGAGCAAAATGTCTGGCTATTAATAATTGTATAAGAAAGCTACCATTTTAATCACAAGAAATCTGAAACTTCTACTAGTCATTTCAGCACAATGGATGGAAATATCTACAATGAAGGGGGAAACATGCAAAAGGATTAAACATCCAAAAGACCAAAGATTCAGAGAGATGCTAAACATGAACTTGCTCCTGCCAGAATGAGGAGCTAACAGAACAAAGGTCCCTGTGTTGAACAAATTTGACATGGTAAGAGAAAGCTCTTAGTAACAATTGTTACCTGTAGTCAGGGCTACTCTTCAGAGATAGAATTCAGTTAATCAGGCCTATGGAATTTTAGAGTTGAGCACAAGCCAAGTTCCAGGGAGCACAATTCCAGACTCAGGAGTCCTGGGCTAAAATCTTGGTGGGTTTTGTATTGTTTTGAAACTTCAATGTCTTTGCCATGCGTGGATCAGAGCTTAACACTTCCTGCATTAGGCAGGAATGAATTTATTTATTCAAGAGTAACCAGTACTTCATTTTAGAATGCTCTAGGAGTGTACCATAAGGGTTACTTGTCAGTTGTCAGTATGCATGCAAATTGGAATAAAATACACATGACTTTGGTCTAGACTTTGATTATAATATATCAAACTAAAAGTGACTAAATCAAACCAAAATTTTGTTTTTCAGAAATGAAAGCATCTGTAGGTTTTAACTATTTTGATCTTTTTTTTTTTTTTTTTTTTTTTTTTTTTTTTTTTTTGTCTTTTTGAGACAGGGTCTCGCTATGCAGTTGAGGCTGGTCCTGCGCTCACTTTTGTAGCCCAGGCTGGTCTCGAACTCGCACCAATCCTCCTGCCTCAGTCTCCCAAGTGCTGGGATTACAGGCGTGAGCCACCACGCCCGGCTTTAACTATTTTGATCTTAAATCCTTCCAATTCCTTTTATACAAAGTAGACACATTCTAAAATTTCTTTGAAGGAAAAAGTAATTTCTCTAACCCAATGTTTATGATTTAAGATAATTGTAACTATTCCAAGAGCATGTTATATGTATAGGTTCCCCTTAATATTTTAGGTAAAATGTAGTATGATAATCAGTTTACAGTAACAGTGTTAAAATAAGGAATAATAATTGTATTTTATTTCTGTGGTCCACTTACTATACTAAAAGGTATGCTATAGAAAAATGTTTCACAAAATGTTTTTTCATTCATAAAAATCATATTTGATAATAAAATACTTTAAGTATTCTGAAATATTGAAGATACAGAATTAAACAATAGTTTTAACTCACACATTGAAGTATTTAAATAGGTACAGTGTTTAACTGCTCTAAGGTTTTATCCAAGTATTTTACTAAATCAACATTGTATAATCCTGTTTATTCTTCACTTGATTTTTAATGATGAAACAAAAACTGTGCATTCGGCCTAAGTTCAACATCAGTATAAAACTTAATAGGAAGAATGAGTCCACAAGGAAGGGGAAGTGTACGGAAGGAGGAGAGATAACTGTATTTGAGAAGGGAAGGGTGTCACAAAAGAAAGAATAAAATCCAAAATGGAAACACCTCATTCTTACTTCACATTCAGGTGTAGATATATTAGCTATTCATTAACCTTTAGTTAACATGTGAAGCTCTATTTTACTTTTTTGGAATCAGGTAATGCATATGTAAGTATATTTCAGCGCCAAGGAAATGCCCAAACTCATTTTTTTTTTTTTTTGGTCTTTTTGACCATAAGGGTGTCCTTATGCAGTTCAGACTGGCCTTGAGCTCAGTTTTGTAGCCCAGGCTGGTCTCAAACTCACACTGATCCTCTTGCCTCAGCCTCCCAAGTGCTGGGATTACAGGCATGAGCCACCACAGCCGGCCTCAATTCTTTACTGAGACATCATAAATTAATATAACTTCATCATTTTCAGTTACTACACATGAGTAATTTAATGACCTGCAAGTATGTTAAAAGAACAGTATGTTACAAGCAGTATAAATCTAAAACGGTTCAGAAGAACAACTCTAATTGTCTTCCTGTCATAGAATATGTGTAATTTCTTTTGAAATAGGTAAAATTTGATCCCAAAATTCTGACTGATAGAACACAGTTACCATCAATCAATGTTGCTCCTTCAATGGTTGCATACAAAAATATGAGACATGCAATTGGAGGTATTTTAGCTCAGCAATTGGTCAAATAACTTAATAGTATGACTACAATACAGAAAACATTTACATAAACTGTCATATTCATTTTTGAAAATGGCAAAAGCATAGTTTAGCTTTTAACTAGAAAAGTTTGCAATTTAAATTGAGGTCTAGAAACATTACCTTCTGCAAGATGTTTGACAAGACCAACAACAGTAAGACTTAATAATATTTAATATTTTGTAAAGATTCTTACTTGGGAAGTATAGTTCTGCACATGTTTACATGCGGTATTTATCAGTGTTAAAGAATAGGCATTTTTAATAACATTTTAGGTTGCTTTTGTCTTCTAAACATTTAACCATCTGGTATGGTATAGAGTTATTATGTTTGAATTGTTCGAAGCTGCATGGATATCACAGATCCGAGTATTTTTTTTT